>CM035817.1:20992294-21184794 GCA_020458035.1 Magallana ariakensis
AATAAGTTTATCAACAACAAAATGCAACATAAAATTGAAACTTTTACCAATTCAAGACATATGTAAACAATAACAGGACTCGAGCTTTGTTTACAAAACAAAGAATTTTAACCTCTGTAACTCGCTTGTAACTCGATATTTGACTTTCAAATTTTGACAGAGCATTGAAAACATCCATATTGACCATTCTAGACATTACAAATGAAAAAATAAATTTTAAAAAAATTGAGCTCAAATCGGGTCCAAGTCCCTTTTACCTATTTATATATTTTTTTTTATTTCATTGCAAATAAACTTCAATTTATTTGAATATTTCTATTTCACCGTAGTTCGATGCTTGATAAAATTATTATATGCTTTGTTGAATAAGGAAAAAAATTACACCCCCCCCCCCCCCCCATGTATAAAGGGCCCTTCAACTTAAAAGTATTGCTTATTTAACTGAAACTTGAGCATAAATTATGTATTTTTTATATTGAATTTTTGGGAAATTTTCCTAAAAATTGGATTTCAAAATACAGGTGCTCATTCGAATTTAAAATATAAATATAAATCATTGCAAGATTTGTTTGGAAAAGATCATATATGAAGCTAGTCATTTATCATATTATGACTGGAGATCTGTTCAATGATAATTACATCTAAAAAGTTTCATAAAGTTTATATCCTTTTTGCGATTATCAAAAACGCTGGGTAGATCTTTACGAATATATGTACATGTAAATTCATTTGCATGTATAACATTTCGTACGTACATGTAATTGTAAGGGTTTTTTCATCAAAGCCGATGCCTTATTTATTTGGAAGATTTTTTTTTTTTTTTTGCAGAGATTGTTCTTAATAACGAACTACTGTACTACAATAATGCAAGTATTGGAATTTTGATGATCCCAACACTCATTTATGTTAGCATCAGAAACTTCTCTGACGTTTTCTTCAGCGAACTGCTCTAATATTTTGCAGTTTTGTCTATACTCAATATCTAATTGTTTTGTTCTGAAAATTTTCCAAAAAAAAAAAAAAAAAAAAAAAAAAAAAACCCGTTTGCCATGATTGAAGAGAAACATTACACAGATGTGAGAGCAGGAGGCCAATACCCTTTGAATGAAGTGGAACGGCCATCATTATTCTGTCGATTGGTAACCGGTATTTATTTTCATATCATATAAATATATAGACTCTCTACTCTCCTGAGAATAAAAAAAAATCGCAATCATTTGGCTTACAGAAACACTTGTTATCATCCATGAAGCATGTATACGTCAAGAATTCTTAAAGAATATTTATTTTGTTCCAGAAGCCTTTTTAATAAGTACGAGAGTTGTAAGAACAACAAGGCAGTTGGAATTTGGCTTATAATATTGAGTTACATTATTTTCCTAATTAAACGGCTAACAACACTTTGTAAAATTGAAACTATCTGTATTATCGAGATCACTGAAAGCACGCCACTGAAATCAAAAATTCGCATCTATTCCTCTCCAAGTATCAATATTACGGAATGGCTAATGACCTGAAAGTGCGGAATGAATAAGTCGGATACTTCCTAGAAACCCTTACCCTCCGAAGTTATCTCAGATATATTTCCTTGTGCAGGAAGGAGGATGGTTTATTACGACACGCACACGATATATATCTAGCTCCATGTTTACTGAATTGACTATCACTTTTTAAATACATATAATTATGAATATGAATTTTCGAATAGTGATTTTATCTGCGTCAAAATATTTTTTAAGTGCTCAATGGGTTGAAAAGTTTCAATTTACAAAGGCATTGTTGAATAAAATCTCGTACATCAAATTATTAAATACAATTTGTTATGTATTTGATACTTATCGGCGTATTCAGGTAGCTGGGGTGTCTGGACATTTTATCTCATTTATATTATTTTTAAAGGTGGATTTTCTGAATATCCGATTACAATATCACATAAATTATGAAAACGTCAACCGGCTGAAGGCAAATATTCGAAAACAAGATTTTTTAAAAACACCTGAAAACATGTTGGTTACCTCTTCCAAATACAATGTAACACGATGTTTAAGTTGAAAGTACACTATTTGCGGGTTTTTTCACGGTTATAACCTATATAATTCTTAAAGTAAAACAATTTTGATGGCAAACCTTTGAAAAAAAGACATAAGCTCAAGACCGCATGACCTGTCGCACGTTGTCAAGTATTTACTGCAGTGTGTAGGTATAATATACTTCTAACAAACCCTGGGTTAATCCTCCATGCCCTGAAAATATACCAGTTTTCATTCATGATTTTTGTAGAGATAAATATGCAACTGTAGATCAAACGGGTGCGTTCCATGTGGTCGGTGATAAGAGACCTGAACGGCTATTCGAACGCATCCCAGGTATCTTCCTTCGCAGAACTTTGTATTTGGACCTTACATGCATACTGTTAATCTTCTGCGTGTTGGAAATGTCTTGTTCAGTACATGCCAGTATTACAAGACCAAACGCAACAAAAATCTGAAAAAGATAAAATGCTCTATACCTGTCAAATACGGTTTTTGTCCTTGTTACCAGATATCATACGCATGCTTTTTTTTCCTTAAAAAAAAAAAAGAAAAACGGTAATCCTAAAAATTCCATTTAGATATCAATATGATAAAACTTGAAACGTAGACTTTCTTGAAGTGTAAACCACTTCAATTCCTAGAACTGAATCGAATTCGCTATTAGGTCGATAAAATCCCATGTTGTACTTTATTTTCACAATTGGAATTTCAGGAAGATAAATCAGCGCATTTCAGAATTTTGGGGGGAAAAGCATCAGACCGATCCTTTATTCATTTTTGTGCATATAATGGGACGTTTATCAGATGAAGTTACAAGTATCATAATTATATTTTTGTTTTTTGTTTTTGTGTGATAACCGCGTTATTAGCCATTTCCATGTTTAGACCACAGTCATAGTGCGAGTAACAGCCTCCAAGAATAGAAACTCATTCATAACCACACAGGACTACCAGAACGATAACAATATTAAATGAAATTTATTTTGGTTCATGTGTTGAAGATTCATTCAAGAAATAGTAATAATAGCATCTTAATTAAGATACATTTAATTACAAGTAATGAGAACAATAATTACAACAGATAAGTAACGAATATAAATAAATACATCGGATGACGTCATTTGACCATTTTACTGACCACAAGGAGTATTTCATTTCATCGAAATTGCAGTTAAAATCTGCAACTCTGTCATGAAATGGACACCACAACATAATAATATTTACAACAAGCCTTGTTCCAGCACACTATTAATTTTTGCTTGATAATAATTGAAGTCATATTTCATGGTTAATGCAATTTCACCATCAATATTGCAGATGAAATATAAAGAGAACCACGTAAGAAAAAAAAAACCCGGATTGTGCGTCATCTCGCTCTTTTGATAACAGATACCAAAAATGAAAATTCTTAGAAATCCTGCTCAGAACATTCGGTATACCATCATTTGAAACATGTTTATCCATCGATAATTACCAGACAGTGTAATAAAATAAAAAAAAACTGTACAACAAGTGAAATTTAACGACTTTGGCAAAATATACAACTTTGATATATCCACACAATGCATTCTGCTTGCAACCACCTCCTTTGATATAACATGCCGTTCTCTGAGAGTCACCAATTTGTCGTGTCTCTGTGAACAAGTTCAGCCAACATTTGATGAAAGAGATCCGTTGCTGGGATTCTCGTGAATTCAAAGGCAGATTTTAAAAAAAATTCTGTCACTTTGATAATTATTCAATTCACACTATACGTGCTTTCGCCAGATCTTACGTGAGTTCGCCAGATCTCAAGTGATTTCGCCAGATCACGCGTGACTTTCCTTGGGGGATTTTGTATGTGTTTGGCATTATCACGTATGCCGGACATCCTTTCAGAAAGACCACTGCATGTCTTTTTACTTAAATGCAATTGCCGGATTAGTGGAAAAGATTATTCATTCTCATTGTCTCTTTGATTGCAGCACCCAACCAAGTACTCTACTTTTATTCAATAAAAAAAATCTTTGGTTTAGTTTTATTTTTCTATTCACAACCATTTCGATGAAAATCGTGAAAAGTCACTATGTTCTTTTCCTTCGATCTGAACTATTACACTTTCCTCTTCTTTCTTTCCTCATGAATAATTTTATTCTTTTGTGCCACCGATCGCGGTGTCTAATCACAACTGTACTTTCATCTGCAATATATCCGGGCTTTCTGTAGGTGCTGCGCAGACGACCGACGAGGAAATATCGTCTGCCTAGCCGCAGTTTCGGACATTTACATTTCACATCGCGTTTGGGAACCCAGAGGAATGTTTCACCCCGCTTCTGAGGGGAATTGCGTTTGTATATACTGATGACGTTTATGGTATACTTCATCCACTCTCCCTCGGTCTTGCGGGACAAAATATTGGCCTGGATTGCTAAAACAGAAAAAACCCCAAAGATAACTATATTAAAAACTTCTGAAGGTTTGCGTTTTGCCTACGGTAAAGTTCGCCCGGTTTTTCCTTACTGCAGAATTTACCTCAAAATGACACTGATGGATTGGTTTAAACAGATACAATTAAATTACTTATCTCACATACCATATTCTCTTCGACAGAATTTTCGGAGATTTAGTCTTCGCTGCTTCTTTTTGCATTTTGGTTTACATTCTGAAAAACCAAAGATCTTTGTTTAAAAAATATACTGAATTTCATACAAAAGTACTAAAACAATCAAAATATGAACATTTTTTATACTCGATGCATATACATAGCACATTAGATATGCTGTTTTCAGTAAAGTGTGCAATACTTTGATTACTATATTAATAAGGTCAAATAGTTAAAAATTGTAGGCGAATATGGGTCTTTGATGTTACATTGTATGTCTAAATATTTGGTCAACTAGGTAAATCCGCACGTGTCGTTTTGCAATTTGTACTTCGATATAAATGATGCTGCAAGGCTTGCGGCTGATCGGAAGTCGTTGGCAGACGACACCGGATATTATGACTTCGTTTTTGTATTAGAAGACAGACATAAAACCCAATCAGGTGGACTTTAATATTCCGGGGGATGCACAAATCTCAAATTAAAAATACGCTGCGAAGGAGATTTTCTTTTATGTGGATTTGTAATCAGCAAGAATCGTGTCATTGGTTTCGAAAATGTAAACCGCATCTTGAAAATTTATTACATTTTAAAGGAACTATTGAAGGACTGCATTACGTAGATCGATTGTAGTCACTGCTTGTGGGGTTGAACTGTAGATCTTAACATCATGTTCAAGCTATAATCTATCAAATTACAAAGAGCCGATGAGACAGACTTCTCTCTGATTTCATAACCCTTTTCTGTTATAATGTCGTAAAATTAATCCCGCCGCATCTGAAGATATAGAATTTCCGTATCATAGTTTTTAAATTAATACACCCATTTAGCATTGTGTACCGGTTTGGTAAAAGAAATTTGCCAAAATTCCATAGAGAATCGTCGTAGCAAATCTTCTCCGATTATTATCAGTGGTGTAGACATATTCATTAATTTAAGGTGTTACTAAGTGTAATAGAAAAGTGAAGCAAAAAAAAAAAAATCATGCATGATGCAAAACAAACATTTAAAAAGATAGTAGACACGCCGTTTAGAAATGCTGATAGGAAACCGATTGGTAAATTGAAGAGCAGGTGGGTGTATGGTCGGATGTGGGGAGTAATTATGAATTTTCAAAACAACCTATTTGATTTCCGGAACAACCAAGCATGCCATGGAATTCATATAAATTCGAAAATAAAGAGTTTAATTGCTGAAATAGTAGTGTAACGAAATCACATGATCAAACTACGATAAGAGTACATGTACATACATTTTATGATATATAATACATATCATGATATATTTCTGTGGGGTTTTTTTTTTGTACTGATTAAAAACATGAAATACGATTGAAAATTTTAACTTACGTTTTTTATCTGGCCGTGGTGTTGTTGGTCGTTCTGGAAAAATGAAAAAATAAAAAAGCTGTTAATATTTGGGTATATGTTATACTAGTCAACAGTATGCAAACATGTTCGTATAACAAACACTATGGCGCTATTATGATTTTATAAAAGATATACCAAGTATAATTTTCATATCTTCATCAATTCGGATTATTCATTTACACGTCAGGCCATAGATTATTGGCATTATCAAAGATTGGTCTCTAAATCTAACAAAATCTGTTTGTGAAATTCACGTTATCATCCCAAACACACTCAGAATTCTATGGAGTGTTAGTTGCTTCAGCTGTTAAAAACCTCTCCAAAACGAAATTAAACGTGTGGCAATTTGTTTTTCGAGTGTTGGGAGTAGGAAAAACGATTAGAGATCCTCAGTCGGGAAACGGATTTTCAATCTATGAACACATGGCACAAACTTTGGGAGAGAATTTGCATCAGAAATCGTACATTGTCTTTCTTCAAGAAAATATTTTAAAGTCATATTTGTTATTTTTTTTTTTAAATATAATAATATACAAAATGATATTTTCTGTTACAAAACTCAGCAAATAAAATAAAACATTCTACAGAAAATAAATCGAATACGACATTGAACACCAAGAAGCACAGTAGCCAAGAAGCAAGCCGAGTTTGCCGGAATTGTTGTTTTTTGCAATACATTGTATCGATAATGCACACAGATGAAGAATATTTGATACACAAATTGCCATTACGCAGTGCAAAATACAAGTCCTACATGTATGTTGAATCTAAGACACTGGATGTTCGGTTACAAAGGAAGCTGTCCTTTTATTATATTTCAAAGAGAAAAAAGATTTAACCGGAAGTAGCCCAAAGAAAAAAAGGGGGAAGAATCTACATGAGGACGAGCACCAATCAAAACAAATGTGAACTTGACATGCAGTGATTAATTTTGTTTCGTTGTGACAGGGAGACAGAGAGAGAGGGGGTTAATTATTGTTTTCCTGTGTTGAAAATTTGCAAGAACATGCCGTGTTGAGCACTAACCACACCCGTTTGCTTCATACATAAAAAAACACCACATATCAGTGCCTTAGAACGTGCTGTTTATCCATCTCCAGAAAATGGAGCATACTAATGGATTCTGGTCATGCTTATGTAGTCTTGCCTTACGCCATTATACGGTATTCTACAGACATATCTGCCTACTCATTAATTACCCATATCTTGCTACTCTATTCATGCCAGATTGAGAATGAAAGAAGCCCCGACATATTATTTCCAGTGCGTATTTTACATTTTTGAAAGCAATTTATCGTGAGAAAAAGTATTTAGCCAGATGTCAAAAGAAAGTGTCTTGACTACGCATGCGCAAAATGTCTGAATCACTAACTAGTTGGAGCGCCATCTGTGGTAGTATTTATAAATGGTGGTGCTGTCGTCGTGGCAACTGAAAACGAAAATAATATGATCGAGATTTCTTCTTTAGTCACTTTGAAACGATATACTGACAAATGATTGGTCTGTAAATAGAAATCGATCATGATTTTTGGTATAAGATGTAAATACATGAAAAGTTAAATCACAGCCACAGAGGTTACATACAAAGAAATTTAAATTAGGAGCGCTCCTCAATGATTAAAATTAATCAATTTTTTTTTAGTTAATGATGGCAGTTAATCCCAAATAAACCAGTCGAATATATTTTAAACATTGAAATAAAAAAAAATACAAACAAAATATGTATATTCATGACAGTAAACTTTAGGAGACTTGACAATTTTATACCATCAACACAAAAACTAAAGTACAAGTAAAATTTTCCATTACGAGAGGCGAAAGCCAACTTCAAACCATAGAAAGATTTACTAATGAGTGTAATATATAATACATAGAAAGTCTAGATGTCACAGACAAAACTCTTCTTTCACAGAATCAAAAAATCAGGTCTAGAAAAAACGAAGGAGAGAAATGATGGATGTAAATACTTACTAATACAAGGCTGTATTAATGAGGCTGTTTGGTCGTAGTCACTATGGCAACGGTTGCAAGTTCTTCCAATGACGCCATCTTTGCAAGGGCATTGACCAGTTGTTTGATTACAGATTCTTCCAAGAGCACCAACGGGGTGGCATTTGCAGGCTGCAGAATACATGAAAATACAGGATCGTTCATTAAACGCATTCCAAGTAGTTTGAAACATTTCAAATGCACGTGTTTAAGTTAATCAATACATTTGTTAACAGTTAAAAAAAAACTTTCAATAGAATCAAATACTTTAAAGCAAGATTTTAATTTATAAGATTTCGATTATTGATACACTTCATGAATGTACGTAAAATATTATTAGTAAAGGTACTTCCATAAGGTTACGATAGTATACACCAATTATTAATCACATTTCAATAAACAAGCAAAGAAATAATCTAAGAAATTGTAAATACAATGTCACAGAGCATTATTTCTGTCAATTCAAATGAACAATTTTCAGTCGTTAAAACAATGTATGCATGTAGCTTGTCAGTGCAGTATACAATGTATATCAAGAATTCCAGATCTGAAAATTGTCTTGTGCTATAATAATGCTTAACGTTATAGAATATATCCATATTTGTTCCCTTGGGTTTCTATTTTAGACGATGAGAACAATTTCGAAGCAATCATCTCCGTCTGAATACCTGTCCCCCACATTCTGATAGTTGATTTGAGTGTAGATTACACTTTTCCGGAAACAGATTGTTCAGCGAGGCTGTTTTCACCCGACGGTGGGATAGAATTAACGACTGGAAATTACAATGTATCTCATTGAGAAGATCTGGTACGCTTTCCTCTCATAGAACCGATTATACAATGAGTATATTTACTTTCCTTTGCATTCACTGAGCGAAAGAAGAGAAAAAACCCCTCTTCGAATTCGAAATGAAATGAAATTGGGGTATAATTTTACAAAGACGGTATTAATATATTAACAAATTAATCGAGAGGGTGCGAGGATTTAAGTGCTCTATCCACAAATCTGCAAAAGAAAGCGAATTGCTAAAGATTCAAGTGTGGAGGGATAATGTGTAATGTGTATAACTTGTTGAAAAATTGCCAGGAGAAAAAAAAACTCTCCTTATTTTCTCATCGTTGTTTTACACAAACGTAAACTTTATTCAGATTTAAGGTTAAGGAATTCCATAGATTCGACCAATTGCGAATTTTTACTGGCTTTAAATTATCATTATTAAAGAAGGCTGACCGTACTCCAATGTATGTTGCTAGAATAGGGCTTCGGAGGATGAAAGAAAAATCAAAATGGTGATGTCCTTATATCCAGGGACATTAAAGCCGTTTTAAAGACCCTCTTTGTCGTAATGAGCTATTAATAAAAGGACCCAAATCCACAGATCACCTTTGGTTAAAAAAAAAAGGATTCAGTCCTCTTTCTGAACAAACTCCATGAATAATGCAGACACTTCTTCAATTGAACCTTAACTGCAATTTTGAGGGAAAATTAAAAATCATTCAGAATAACCTTCAGATAAATTTGAAAATAATTGGAAGCATTGTCAAGCATGTCTCCATATTTTTTTTCTTTCTTTCCTTTTTTATATAAAAAGATTGGTATTGAAAAGATCTATATTGTTAATCGGTAAATCATCTGGACTCATTACCCGAGTAAAAGAATTAATTATTGATTATTTTGAGAGTTTTAGTCGAATTGAGCCTTAAAGAACGCATATGTCACGAATTGAAAAAAAAGTTAAACGGCGACATTTTTTATGCTTCAGGGGTAAGAAAAATAGATATAATTTCCTTTTTGCTCCGTTCGTAAAAGCATCCGATACTTTAAAATCATCAGGGAAAATATTACAAATTCCTATACTAAGTAAAAGGGAAACCTTTTCGCTTTGCAAAAAAAAAAGAGATAATTGCGCACTGATTTTACGTCAGGGTTGAACATATTCCCGGAAAGTTTCAAGAAACTTCCAGCAACGTGTAACTAATTACTCCAGGGATGAAAATCATATAATTCTTTAATATCTACTTTGTAAATTCATTATAACTAGTGATCTATGTCTACAGATCAGCATTAAACACCTGGCATTCGCCGCCCGCTAACCGATGCCTCTCTTTAACATGTGGAGGAACAAGAAAATGGCGCATTAATATTACAGTGAATCGACGCTACCAATACAAAACCTAATCATTAACATCTGTCGTAAAATATCTCGAAACATTTTATGAACAACACGTCTTTTAAAAAAAACGTTATTAATTTTTGTTAAGATCTGAATTAATTCTTTGTTAGCAATATGTTCATATTTTTTGTTCCTTTGGTTTAAAGAGAATGAAACAAGATACTACTATTAGTAAGGATGTATACACTTGTATACGCTTCTGGTATATTAGTTTATTAACGACAGTATATTTGTATACTTGATAAATGTTATTTATACATGATAAGTGAAATTAAAAATATACATGATGGGTATGATATTAAAATGTGTGTGTGTAAAAGCAGTAATTTAGCAATAGGCCCAGTGATGTGTAGAAGAAATCTGTGTCATATCGCATGCCCTCTAACATAAGAAAGTCTTGAGGATTAGATAATGTACACAGATCAAATTCCAACTTGCGTGCGAATTGGGTGTTACAGATGTTTAATGATATATCTGATATGTTACACGTTTTCAGGTCAAAATTGTTTTGAAAAATAAATGTAGAATGAACTGAGAAGATATCATGCAGTTATCAGACGTGTTTGTTATGAAATAGATTTTAAAAAGTGACAAACAGTGAGCGATTACTATAAACTAAACTATGGATAAGTGTATTTAACATTTCGTTGTTGTGTTGAAAACTTGTTGCACACCGTGAGTGATTGACAGGTTGAAAGACAAGCAATTGCTCTAAGAAACAAGTTTGTAACTCCATTGCAAAAGCAGTACTTTTCTAACGACAAAAAAATATATCAAGAGAAGAAGCAATAACAGAAATATAACAATACCGACACCAATAGAAAAGACAGACAGAGAAAAAAGAGTGCAGAGAGGTTCAAACGGTCAGTGTTCTCTCTGGAACGTGTTCGAAGTGAAATTCTCTTTTATCATTCTTTTTTTTTAGGTTTGTTTGTTTTTCGTTAGTCCGATTGAGCCTCTATATTAGGAAGAGTGCAGGTGCTGTTGGAGTGTTGTTTTACAGACTACGGTTGTGCGCTGGAGGAGTGGTAGTACCCCATACCTTTACATGCCCGCCGATCAGTAAGAGTTTTGGTCGGGTCGCGGTAGAAGCCCTCCCGACAATAGTGACAAAATCGCCCGGCCGTGTTGTGTTTGCAACGGAGGCAAACTCCTCCACTCTTTTGGCCAGAGAGTAGGTACAACTCTCTGTTGAAGTGACATCGCCGTGCATGCAAATTACAATTACACGCTGCAAAATAAAAACATTACACAAATGTTAGGACGGCTTGGCGCAGGGATATCTTACCTTTACACGCGTTGACGTGCGTCATCGGCTTGTCGAGGTCCCTGAAATAGCCTTGACGACAGTAATGGCAGTTTCGACCAGCCGTATTATCTCGGCATTTTATGCACACCCCGCCGCTAGTTTTTCCAGAGAGGGTGTATAGGCCCTCGTTAAAACGACAACGACGGGCGTGGAGATTACAATTACAGGCTGAAACACACAAAGAAAAACAAAAAAGATATTATAAATTTCATTAATTTATCGGCACATAAACCAAGAACATGTCCCCCATCATCTTTCATAGTCGATTTTTGGCCCTTTACCTAGAAAAGCAATAAAAATATCAAACCTTGAAGAATATGTAACGATGCACTCAAGAGTTGTTTCCCTTGCTTGAAATATGAATTATGTCTATAGTTTCGACAAAATCAATTCATCACTAGCTTATAAAGTACAAAGTTATAAAAATTAGTGTAAACGTGTAAAATGTTGAAGTTATAAATCATCTAATAAGATGTATATTACAAGGAGGAACCAAATCTCGTGAGTGCATTCACACAAATTCAAAGTTAGTGAATTGAATGAAGAAGAATGTATTAAATTCATGTTGACATGTGTCAAGCTTATTGCATAATAAATTAACATATTCTTAATACAAATAAAACTATATAAATTTTAATAAAAATTTGTGTAGTTCCAAACCCAATCATATAGAATGTCTTTCCTCCAACTGAACCAGGTGACTGTGGTAGAGAGGTTTTTTTTTCTTATCAAATTGGCTCTTGCATACAGAAACTTCAGAATATACTTGAAAATTTACAATCCCTACCAAAAATACTTGCATTTAGCGATGCATCTCCGGAACATGTGCAATGTCTCTGTGTTTTAAAATCTCAATCTCTCTCTCTCTCTCTCTCTCTCTCTCTCTCTCTCTCTCTCTCTCTCTCTCTCTCTCTCGTTTAAATTGGGGGGGGGGGGATTGAACAAATGTCAAAATCTAAACACGTTTGGGGGTATGCATTGATGTATTGCGCGTGACTCCAGATGGAAAATTGTAAAACCTCATCAAGGTTTGCTAAAAGATAGTTAACAGAATGAAATGAAGTGATTGAGCACAGACCGAGGTTGCATGGAATTTTCTTCACATCTTGAGCGTTTGGGGCGATGTTTTTACAATGACTAAACCACTGTGTAGATTTTGAATGTGTGATAAAATAACCTATTTATGTACACATGGTGAACCGACATTTTTTTTCTTTAAGTTTTTTTTTCTTCATTCACAAATCTGAACACACACCGAGTTTCTATAAATATGAACAGATTCTTACATAATTGTAAAAAAATATATATCATATATTTATATAAAGAGATATTTCAATTGAACAGACATGCTCGAATATATAAATTATAAAAAATTTAAGATACTCAAATATTCGACATCTAAATCGTTCCAAAAATATAAAGAGAGATTATCATGATCTTGCACACAAGCTCTGAATTTTCCTTATCAACACACGGGGGCTCTACGGACATAAGACAGGTAGCTAGCACATATTTCGTCGGGAGCCGGGGAAATAAGGTGAAAAGCCGTGAACTATATTATTTATGCCTCTTAATATCTTGATATCTGATACTTCAGTTCCACTTAATATGAAAAAGGGTTATGATATACAGCTATCAAGTCCAAAGGCATGTAAATACCGAAGACAACAAGGCAAGGAAAACTTGCGCGCTCGACATGCATCTACAGCTAGAGAGAATGTGAAGACAAAAAAAATATCTCTCCAAAGAACATAGGGAGCTAGAACACAGGATTTGGCTAATTGACGAAGGGGTCTTTGTGCAATACACAGGATATTGGATTGGGTGGTCCATTTTACACATATGTCACTCATTTTTGCTAGAGAGTTGACTCCTCTCTTTCCTCGCGATTAACACGAAATTGAGTAATTCCAAACTGCGAGAATGTATATTTTTGTTGCGGATTTCTGCAAATCTGATTATCGTCATTTTCAAAGAGATTTTTTTAGTTGATTTTAAACATTACCCCAAACATTACGTCAAAATGGCGTAAGAAGACTTCAAGTTAATATACAAAATATACCATTACTGTATCTTAATTTAAAGTCATCTTATACTGATGATATAACACACCACTTTTTTTTATCTTGAAATATGAAAAAAGCGTACATTTTGTGATTAACGGGTAAATGAAATAAGGGGGTAACAAGTTTAATACCTCTGGAGAAAACGAAGGTGTTTTCCTTATTTTTTTGTACCTGATTTCGTTCATAACAAATTCGTTATTTAATTTGTCTAGACTCAAACGTAGAACCCTCCTATCATCATGATTAATTATGTTTCCAAGAGTTTTCGAAAGAAGCTATCAGAATTTTCTCTTCGTTCTTTCTTCCTGCTTCATACGACCTTAAACTCGGCAGAATCTGTACCACTGAGTGGAGAGGGTTTTTTTTCGTACTCTAAACTCCGTATCATATTGTAAAAGAAGAATTCTTAAAGTCAAGAACAATATACGGTGTTTTTTTTAAATGTTCAAAGTTTTCTACGACCAGTGTGTTTTGAAAAAAAAATTGGCAGCGTCTCTTTGAAAAGGCAATTAAAAAGAAGAGAGGAAATTTGAATTACAAAACGCACCCTGTGGTGCTATTTTCAAGTGTATCTGTCACAAAAAAAAAAGAAAAGGAGCAGAACAAAGACAATGCTTTAAGGAAACTCACTTCATCAAACGACCCAGTTTCCAAGGTCAAGGTGTGGATCTTGACACAAATATAGAGGGGCGGATTCAAGAAAATGTCAGAATTGTTTTTACATCGAAAAACAATGAGATGTGATTAAACATTTTTTTCTTTTTTTTTCTTCCTCCATTGCTCATTTACAGATATATAGACATATTATGAGAAATTGAATAAAATCGATTCATATTTTATATGCAGATTTTTTTCCCTTACTTCTAACGATGAGTTCCAATGGAAAACCAACAACATATCCGAACGATCTAAAGACAAAAATGCAGATTTCTTATTCTTACGCAAAACCTCAAGGCAGCTTCTTATGACATATCTCAAAAGTTTTTGTCAATAATCTTAAAGAAAAATCTTGCTCTGATATAACATAATAAATAATAATGATGTTTACTTCTTAAAACTATCATAATCCAATTTTTCATCATCCGCGATTTGGCTCAATTACTCGATCTATGTACATGTACTCTAATCTGCTATCAATGTTATCGGTTTATGTGTACCCCCGCCCTTTATATTGTTATCCTAGATCACATTTCTCATAAATTATATTCATTTGGTTTTAGAAAATTCGAAGTATTTTCATTCCGGTTTTTTGCGTGCTGAAGTGGAGAAATTATATTGTTTATTTTGCCACACGAGTAGAATACTGCGTCAAAACTAATTCGGCAGTCATGCAAAATAGGTGCAAGGTCGCAGAGACTTCAATCTTAAATGCAGAGTATAAGCTGCTGGTATTTAGAATATCAAACTTTCCGGATTACAAAGGAAAATCCGGAAATTTAGATCACAAAAAGAAAAAAGAATGAAAGAAGAATAAAAAGAAAGAAAAATTCCACTAGCGTCTCAACTGTTGAAATTTGGTTCAACAGTGTCAGTTTCGTAATTTCCTTTCCACTTCCGCACTAAATGAAATACATGGATGGCTAGTGAATCGGTTTGAGTAAATAATTGATTAATAAAAAAAAAGTTAAAAAGCGTCCCTTAAATCGCATTACTGTTTCAAAGATGAAATGGATTCAACAGGGTTCCTATTTATTAGGCTTCTTTTTATTAATAAACTTTTCGTTAAAGCTTCAATACAATCGACAAAAGGAATGAATATGCTTAAAGAAATAAACGAATTACTTTTTTGAAATTTTAATACTTGAGTAAAACAAACAAAGTGTATTTCTAGTTCAAACCACTCGAAAACGTGTTGAGAAGGTCGCAATTAAAGATTTTAGAAGCCGAAATCAATATAATTTGCTTAAAGTTAAATCAGAAAGTTTTACGACATAATATAGCATTATTCCTGGGCGCAAAATATTCTACAAATGCAAGTACAAGTGTAAGAAGGAGAATAATAACCACCAATTTCTTATTCGATTTGTTGACATACACACGGTTTTGCTATTCTGAAGGGATTTGGCATACGTTTTAAAACCAAACGCACCTTCACTTAAAGAAAGGTTCGGATCAGAAAACATAACTAATTGTAAACACTCTTTATAAATACCTTTTATACAAGAACTTTATCGAAGGTGTTTTATGGAAATTTTAAAAAGAAGAGAACCTTTGGTAATATATCTGTTTGAGTTTTTATCAATACGGAACCACGAGATAAAGAAAATGAAGATTAGTTTGTTTATCTATGTAGAAATTTTAAACAGTTTTACGCAGGCAAAACGAGTTGTTGGAACATTTTGATTGATAGACATTGTCACCCACAGTAGCCATTAACATCTTGCTTTGCCTGAAAGTGATATTCAAGGAAAATCATGGCTCGCAAGGGTCATTCCTGATTCATCGCATAGAAAAATAATTCATGCTTAATTCCAACATGATAATCCAATTACACGCGTTATTTTCACTTTATTTACATTCTCAAAAGAACTCGACGTCGACAATTGTGTCCATTTTAATGACCAATCGTATGTAGCGTCATGACTTCCCGCGGACCAAACAATGGCGTCCCTACAAGTGTTCTTTCTGGAGAACCGGACCATATAAAAGACTTGTCACAAATCCTGTAGCTCGTGATCAGAATCATGTCAAAGAAAAAAAATTAATCATTTTATATTCCCGACATGCTCAGTGGTTTGTGTTTTCAAGCAATCTCACAGAAAGTGAATCTGAAATGATTTTCAACCGGGTGTGAAATGTGATACAAATGAAGACCCTTGGAGCTGGATTCTTCTCGTTAATTCTTTCTTTTTTTCGCTGGAGACCCACATTCTTGTTTTACGGTGATTTCAATGGAGGTTCGTCATCTTTGCTGGGCGATATATTTGCACTCAACCCGATACCCCCAATTAAATAATATACTGCCCCAGTGTCGTCTTGTGTTCCATTCTTCATTACTTAAATATACACGAGAATTTGAAATAAATCTCCACAAATCAAAAACAGCGTAACATTGTGTAAACTCTCATCGTGTGTAATTAGGGTCTTTACGCTAAACGGTTTCAACTTCTCGTATGAAAAGGGATTTACGGAAGCAAACAGCTAGCTTTTTACGATAATAAGAGACATTCCGATTTTTCTGGACTATATGTCCTGCAACAGAAATTAATCATATCTCTGTCATGCGAGAAAAATTTACATAAAAAACGGAAACGGAAGTACAATTAGTTTACTTCCTTTCTTATTTCACAATACCGCAAAGCTTCCCTTTTCTCCTCTAAAGCCCCCCCCCCCCGCACCGGATGGAATGGGGGGAAAAAGAGTTCTGTAAATGACCTCCTAATAATACTCGGAACAGAACAGATTGGTCATAAATTGATCAGGAAACGTTTTAAAAAGTTGCAATTGGACAATATCTGCTAATCGTAGTGAAACATGGTTTATGTTAGGTAGATAAAGAGAGGAAAGCATGATGATAACCGTCTGATCAGTTGAACCCTGGAACTGATAAGGCAGACGTAGTGAGTAGATTGGTTCTGTAGCCATTTTGATGATTTTGCATCGCAGTCCCTGCGTTAAAATAACCCAAAGAAATGCTCATTATAATTGGTTGATGTAATATTGAAACTATATTAATTTTTTTTCTGATTGAAACTTTAATATAATACTTGAAGGGCAATTTTCACAAGCACTTTTGCAATCCATAATCTAAATATCTGCAATATCTAAATATTTGGTGCATGCTGCAATCAAGAAAAACGTCAATGAAAAAAGAGCAAAAATTAAGTGTTAATAATTAAGAGGATATGTTTGTATATCGCTCGGCATAATTGAAAGTATTTTAAGATAACTCTTTGAAGAAGATAAAAAAAAAATGTTAAATACTATTGAACACATTTTCTTCATTGGCATCGACCTGCCACGCCTATACTGGCGTTTTTACAATTCTTGTCTGGTGTCTGCAAAGATGACATATTAATGTTGTAGCAAATGTCAGCATGTACGCCAAGACATTGCATCCGTTTGAACGGAATCACGTTCAGTTTCTATCAGGCACAAAAAGGCGAATTAATGTCTCTGATAGCATCAAAATGGTTGAATGGGGAAAACCAATAGCACTTGTTGATAGTTTTTATCTAAATTGTGTATTGGCAAAAAACCACAGAAACGTTTATTAAAACTGAGAGGCGCGATACCGCAGATTTTAAGTATTATATCATATCTATCAATTGTTTTAGGAAATTGAATTTTAAGAATTGTAGAGTATTATTTTGGTAGTATTGCGTTGGAGTTTATGTAAGATTGTAGAAGGGAAATATCTGACAATTGCCGTAAAGATAGAGCGCAGCTGCAACGATTTGCAATAATTGATGTAATCAATACTCCATATTTGAAGCGAACCGGAAGGACCGCTGTGATTCCTGATTAATAAAAATTCACATCTAAAAAGCACAAAACGAAAAGAATACGTAAATAGAGTAAAATCGTCGACATTTCTTATCATGTTCTTTTACTGTGTGGCCTTTGCTACAGAGGCTATCCATTGCAGAATGAAAGACGTCTCTTCGTCTTAAACATGCAGTTTTTATCGGAGTAACTTGAAAAAATAGTCTTCTTCAGAATACCATATTTCTTTTGATGAGCAACAATTGTCTCAGAACAATAAGATAAGGCCAAAAAAGGGGAACGCTTAGTGCAAATATTGCACGAGTATTGGTATCTTTTTTTGTGAATGCCCATAAACATAGACCGCAATGTCATATGGGGAAAAGACTAATTCAATTTTATATCTGTTTATCTTATTGATATCTGAGCGTAGGGACGAAAACGTTATATAATGATTTATTTTAATTAATTCTCGGCAAATAAGTACGCTTCTATATTGCATATAAGGATTTCAAAAGGACCGTTGAATATATAAAGACATTAAATGTGTTCTAGCTTAACCTTTGCTTTTCCAAATATTTTAATTAGTATCTTTTCTGCCACAGGAATGTTATGGTTACATGTTCAAAAAGTATTTCGTAATTGTATAGTCCCCCTTATGGCTAAAGACCCCGTTTGCAAAATATCAAAAAAATTGATGAGATTTGAAATGCAGAACTCCCATGGAGGGGTTTAATTGTTTTGGGCTCGGGTCGTTTCGGACGAGGAAACTTAACGCATAAAAGTGCGGTGAATATTAAAACAAATTATCACTTCGTGTTGCTACTCGTTCTCAAAATATTTTTTTTTTATTTCTTCATGAGATGCATTCTTTAAGGTGGATAACAGATGTATTGTTATCAATGATACAATCTTGCACGCGTTCCTGTTGCCTCGCCTGTTGTACTACCGCCACCTTCAAATCTCATTTGTTTTCGCTGAGAAAGAAGTCATCAAAAACTAATAAGGATTAAGCTTAAACCTTAAATTTTGAAAATTTAATAAAAATCAACTTTTTTAATACTACTAGACCGCCAACATGGATAAAATATGAGAACAAGGCAAGTTTTTGTTTATGAAGGTTGTCAAAAAAAAACCCCTTTATAACGTAGATTTATACGGAGCTGTAAATAAGGGTCTGAGAGAAAAAAAAAAGGAAAGATCAGTTGAGCGTTTAACAGGATAATGGGCACTTTTTGCATCGCCTCTCAAAACAACCGTGAGCGGGGTTAAGTATTGTAGTATCGAGTTCAGTCACATAGCGCCCAATAAAAGGGTAAAACTTCAACCTACCCGGCTAGAGGTGTGCATATATTAACTCACGCTTTGATAGCGAGAATTTTAGCACTTTTTATAACTACCTATGTCTTAATCATGGTCTTTTCAACGTTTTATCTTTAAATATTTTTTCTTTCCTGAAATGCTAGATGGATCAGAAAATTAAGACCTAATACTATAAACTCCATCTTGTTATTTGTTAACCTAAGTTGGGATTTCTTTTTGATATCTATGAGGACATTATGCTGTATAAAATGTAAAGTCATGGATGGATCACATTTACAAAACTTGAATATATCATTGCATGAATTTTTAATGCGCTTCTTGGGATCTCATACTGTTCCGGAAACGTCAAAAGGAGAATAAAAAAAATTCAACAAGTCTTGAATTTATTACAATATCAAGAAAGATATATGTACGGGGTTACCCGAGAAAATGATAAAAGAGCCGAAGAAAAACATCCTGAAGCCAATGGGGGCGAAGAGTTACCAAACTTTTGTGTGAGCAATCTGCCTTAATCATGATAATTTTAGGATTGTCATTGAAGTGGATTAAGCGGCCACCACGAGAATGGCACGGACAGTGTGAAAAAGTTCATTACAGACGCTCATTGTGCGGGCCACACAATGCTCAGATCTAATGCAAAACAAATAGAGAAACGAAAGCACCTCGGGGGCGAGGAAGGTATCCGCGCGCCGTATCGTGGGCCCGATGTTTCGGGGAGTCCTTTCCTTCTCCGAGTTACCTTTAAGATATCTATTGTGTATAAGGAAACACGCTGAAAATGTATGGATTCGTCGTCTTTGCAATAAAGCTGACATACAACAATTGTGAGGTCGAACTAGAACATTTACATCACATGGAATGCGACACCCCAATGTTTGACCTTACGCCCCCTGATAATTAAAATGGCCGCGACGTGCTGAGTTAATTGCACGTTCTCGTTTCAGATCTCAATTGAGAAACAATCGATGAAACATCGAAGACCTTTTTTTTTTTAAATGACATCATCCCCCTTTTTTTTTAAAACAATCCCCATTCTTAAAATAAGTTAACATTGGTTGTAAATGTGTGTGTGTGGCCGCGACAGAGTTTTAAATTTTTTTCTCTACATTCTTCCGCATTTATTTATCAATCTGCATTCTTTCCGGATATCGGATAAAAAAAGAAAAAGAAGAAGAAGACGCAAAGTACGACTGCAATTTGCTTCGGGTTAGGTTAAGTTGAAACCAGAGAGTCGTGTTTCGTAGTCAATGACACTAGGGAATGGTTATAACATTAGCTTGGTTCTCTTGCTTCTTGCCCGACCTTTCACTATTCAGCGAATTCATTGTTGTGTTCCTGCATATTGAATGAATCCGTTCATAAAAAAAGCGTGTAAGGCAAACTCAGGAATTAAAATAACAATACAGATATCATCTCGTATATAAAACAGACGAGCATTTAGAACCCCCTTCAAGTAAATGCTATAAGCATCTGACTATTTTTTCCGATTTTTTTGGTTGGGGATTTTTTTTTTACGGTGTTCACAAAATCTCCTTCAAATCTTTTTACGACTTTTTGAGAGCTGTATACAACATTTTGAAGCCGCTAATTTATGTGTTATATTGGTGTATTTCTATCGATAAAGCACGAAGGAAGTGAGTCCAAACCAAATAGCTTGAGACACCCCTCCTGACGGCTTATCAAGGGGAGAGATTCAACATCTAGTTCAAGATCAATAGAGTACAGGTGTGAAAATATTCTGCCACGCTGCTCTTTGGGGAGAAAAGTAAACTCTTTTAAAGATTTCGATAGACAGACGCAAGCATGACAGGATCAGATGCGTGATTTTTTTTTTTCCGCGAAGAAAGAAAGAAAAAAATCGAGACCAAATATCCTCTTTTAGTTGTTTGAATTGGTTATGTAATATTATTATTATTCGACATGACACTCAGATGAAGTGTTTACAGTTTAAGGGGGGAAAACATGAGTAGTGATATAGCTATTGTGATAGTCATTATTATAGCTAACTTTTAATTTATTTATTTTCTTATTAAAACTAAAATTTTACTAACTATAATGACATCAGAAAAAAGAAGCTCTTACTTAAATTTAGCAAAGCTTGTCGGTTTTTTTTCTTTATATATATGAAAATTATATCAGATTCGAAAATGTATATTAATATGTCTTATTCCTTATTCATATTCAACATTTTTTAAAAAGAATGGGGGGGGACATAAAATCAAGTCGGGGCACAAAGAGGTTTGGGAGGGGGGGGGTGGGGCAGTTCACCAAAACTTGTTCATAAAAAAAATATTCATAAACAAAGCTGTTCAAACGAAATCATTATACCTCTACGAAGCTCCCCGTTCAATTTCTATTTGACTAAATTCAATTCGTCAATATTTGATTAAGCAGAAAGATAGATAAGATTTGATTCTAGCGCCTATTCCGTTTTCGGGGTGTGAATCTGGCAATTTTATTAACCGTCTACATGTATATCTACAGCGGGAGATTCAGTTAAAGTGTTTCTTTTAAACTTAAACGCTTTCGTGATAATCCAAACTCTTTTTGCTGAGAACACCTGGTTATCTTTAGGCTAATGAAGATTTTAGTAGTGCATACTTTTGAAAGTTAAACTCCATTTGACTTTTCGAGAGAAAAAAATTATAGAGATTGAAAAAAAGGAGCAATGGAAAAAAAGTGCAGCTTTTTTTCCCCCTGTCTCTCGCTCTTTTTAACGGATCAACTTCTTGTCCAGATACTATCTTTCTTTGAAATATAATAATAATTAATGGTATTTTGCGTCCTTTTTAAACCACGTAATTTGGCACTTGAGGGAAAAAAGAAGAATATTTGATATAAACGTTGCACCAAGAGTTTAGAAAAAAAGAGCATCCAAATTTCTACGAGCATGATAACACTTCCCGCATTATCACCAGCCTACAATTTCTCATTAAAGTTTGAATCAATCAGGAAATACACTTCTATAAATTTCTACCATCTTTTTATCCTAGCTTCTTTGAATTCGTCCTTTCTATCTTGCCTCCCAGTAGAACTTGAGAATATATAAATAACTCGAGGTAAAATAAGTAGGGAAAAAATGGTTTTCGCTGAATAATTTCCTAAGGGGAAAAAGTAGATGTTAGAACCTGTCCTTGTAACAATATTACGTCTCTCTTTCTTTTTGCTTTCCTTACACGATGGAATTCTGATAATCATGCTTATATTGCTATAATTCGGCCTACTTGAGGCGCGTTACTTGTGACACCCCCATTGTTCGCGTTGGACGTAGAGAGTGATTTAGAAATGGAACAAACCAAAGGGGTATTCCTTGCCTCCAAATCAGATAATAGAGTTTCGAATTGAAATAAAATTAAAATGCTTTAAATCGGATCAGAAAAGGTGCTTCTAATAATCCCCATTTCAAACAGACTATTACAAACCGACACCTGTGTGGTTTTACTAGTAGCCCTACTAGTTGGCACTGAGTCAGAATGTGATTTTTACTAAAGAAGATATATATACAAAGTTCGAGGTGTTATAATTAATTGTGTGGGTTTTAATTATGTTTACAGGTTAATTCTTAACATTCCGTGTCCATTGCTTTTAAACAGTTATGTCAGGCACTGGGCAATGAAGTAGTTAGTTAATCTCTCTATGACACCCGCGCTGGTCAAATATTTTCGGATTTTTGAGACATGACAATGAATGAAATTGAAAGTGCAAACTATAAATATTTAGATACCTGTGTGAAAAACTTTAGAAGGCTGAAACCTGTCGCATTCTTAGATGTTGCAACATTTTTTGGCTCCTTTCTTTCTAGTGGTTTCTTATGTGACTAAGTATTTGTAAGGGAGAGTGACTCAGCCAAATAAAATGATATCAAACTCCCCAAATTGCTGCTTCTCATGCAATATAACAATAGGAGTGAAATTTGTAAAATTCAGAAATGTCGGAGGTTTCATGACTTAGATTTCGTAAAGAAAGGGACAAAACGACAATGAAATTTCAAAAAAGAAGGATTTTTATCGAAATATGAATAATCACATGTACTTTTGATAATAAAAAAACAACCCCACATTAAATCTTCATTTTTTCAACAAAAAAATTGCCGACTTTTTTTAAAATTATCTTAATATAAAAACATATTCTTGAAACTTAATTTTAAGGGGGGAAAGTGTAAAAAGCGTTTTCATCTTAACATTTAATAAAAACGACAAAACACGAAATACATTATTAACATTTTTTTTAAATGAACAAGAAATCTGACTGAATATAAGCTGAAGTTTACGTGAAATTTTGTTTCGCGGTTGGAATACGAGCTCATTTGATTGCATGGCTTATCGAAGTTGTTCATCGCCAAAAGCACATGCTTTATCAGTGTATGATATTTGTTTGTTTAATGTTTGTTAACAGTCTTGCACGGCTCAACACCTTGCATTAGTTTTAACCACGTGTAGAAGAATCAGATTAAAAAAACACACGGCTAATAAATTCCCACCGAAACTCCATTTTATCTCTTTTGAGTATCTCGCTAACTATCCCGTCCTAGCAAATGCTTCTTAACGGGGTTATCATTAAGTAAATTAGTTATAGGTTTAATCTTTTAATTTTTTTGCATGAAGATATAAAAACGTAAGGCAGGTTTTTGTGTTTTTAATGCTTCTAATTATTTTAAAAGATGAACGCGCGGTGATTGGGACCAACAAAAAGTTTCGATTTTTCTTTCTTTTCTTTTTTTTTTTTGGAATAAAATATAAGCAAGTTTTTTGTTAAGAAAGATTGCGACGCTGGTGTGAAAGAAAAATATTCTAAATCTATTAAGTTACATCCAAAGGTGTATAAATCTTTAATGAAGTCAATGGCACAATGAACTATTGTATAAGGGGTAGTATTTAAAAAGAACAGGTGTTTAAAAGGTTTGGGTAATTGTCATTAAATGAAATTAAAACCCCCACTGAATAGGACATTGCGGATTACCTCGAAATAACAGACTGCATGTTGTTTAACGAATCAGCTGATTACTAATGCTGGTTATTATAATCTTGATTGACAGGCGTGACTTGTAAACAAACGACTTAATGAGATTAAGGTGACCAAATAATTATGTAAAATCATAAAAAAAATATATGTATTTACACATTTCAATTAAGTAATTAAAAGATTAAGCTGAAAGAGAAAGTATTAGCAATTACATGGATAAGATCGGACATGCTTAATAAAAAAGGATGGATTCCAATGAATATTTAAAAAAATCCCTAAAAACAATGATATTTCATAAAATATACAAAAAAAGATAGATAGATAGATAGATAGATAGATAGATAGATAGATAGATAGATAGATAGATAGAATTCATTGACAGCAAATAATTAAAAATAAGATTTACACCTACCAACACATGCGTTAGCATCAGCGGAAGTTGCCCGGGCCCACGGTCGATCAAAATGAAAGGGCTTACACTTTTCGCAGTCATTTCCCGCCGTATTGTGCTTGCACTCACATACGTATTGTCCGGAGCGATTTTTGACGCACTTGGAAGCATGGCCGTTACATTTACATCTTCCTCCCACCGCCAGGTCCGACATGGCGTAGTAATAGCTCTCCCTCACTCCGTCGTCGTCCTCGTTTTCGTCATTGTACGTGTTCAGTTTGTTAAAGACGATCATGATGTCAGTCGCTGTAACCCAGTCTTGGAGAATGGCGTTATTCTCAAAATCGTAAGCCGACGGGCGACCCTCTAAGGTACTAAACGCCACCCTCGCCCCGTTCAAGGGTTCAATATTACTGTACTGTTCCGTGCATAACGCCTCTTGTTCGTTTGATCGCGACACGACACCTTTAGGGGACTTGCCGTACATTTTTTTACAATTGCTAGAGTAATATTGAAATGGAACCCACGATTTACCATAATCCGTGCTTTTGTATATTCCCATAGATTCTGGCCTGGAAGAGCAGAATTGTAAGCTGATGTAGGTAAGCTCGTACTTTTTGGACAAGGACAGCTTCAGGGTAACGTTCTGTGGGTACTGTACGAACGTGTTGGACATCCAGCACGTCAAATCATTGGCATTGTTCAGGTCTGTAAGATAGGACGGGGGATGCATTCGTTTGGGGTGCTTGGAGTCGCAGATGAAACAATTCCTTACAACTCTATCCTTGTCTCTTGTCGATTGGCAATATCTACTAGGTGGCGAGCCACAGGTGCTTGATGCCACTACCTCCTGACCAAAGGCAGCGTTCACAAAATCAGGAATGCACTGTTTGGGGTTCCCCTTCTCGTCTTGACACGGATCGTCAGAAGGGTCCTGGGCAGCGAACATATTGTTAAACTGTGATGTAACATCTAGAAACATCAGCATCCACAGCAGGACGTAAACTAAATAATTCCGGAAAAGTGATTGTAAGGAATATTTGAATTTAAATTTCATCGTCACGGGATACATACAGCTTCTCTTTGAAAATAAGAAAGATAAATAATAAACTTATATCCAATATACACAGTAAAATAAAAAAAAGACGGGAACACACAAGGTTTCGATCAAATATACTACGAATGCATAACGATGATATCTCTAAAATTCATCTCGAGCAACTATCAGGTTCCGCATAGAATCTTGAACATCTTTTGGGCTTCTAATAACCGTTCAGTGACGTCGAAATCTCCTCAACTTCATTCTTCTTTATTTCTCCTCCAGGAATTTTTGTTTTCTATGGTTGTGTTTATTTCAAATGGATGAATTTCTGATGACTATGCACCTCTTCACTGCCCTGCTGATGATTGGGGAACCGGGTTTCCTTTGGATAAATCTCGTCTATTTTCCTCTCTATCGATACAATAACAAGTTAAGCTTGCAGTCGACGATTTCTAACATCCATTCGTCACACAAAATACAATGTACACACACCGTAGTTACAATTATATATGTACCTCAATAAAATATGAAAATCACATATAATTTCCCTCTTTTGCGCTTTATACAATGAGTTTGCCTCTCTTAGTCTCTTTCAATAATGATATGTGCCTATAAGAATTTTCAGCACCACTACGCTCCGCCCCTCTTCCCATCAATCAAAGCGGCTTAGCAACACCTATTTACAATAGTAAGGGTATTCTATTGCCACTCCGGATCGCTTCAGATATACCCACCTTCTCGAAGGTATAAACCCCCTTCACGTCACGTTTGGGTATTAATTAATCAGCACTGGTCTACATTTTTTTGCGCTCGTAAAATCACCGTAGGTGCGAAGAAGATATGAGTTGATATGTCATTAAGCTTGTTAAAACAAAGTATCTCCCAATACCTATCACAGAGATCAATTTACTATCGAGCAAAAGAACATTTTTTTGGAACGGGGGATTTATCGGGGAATGTAGGTTAAGAAATGAAGGGATGTCTATTTTGATAGGCCGGGTATCTGTATTTATTGAAATATTTTCTACGTGATGAATTCTACGTTTGAAAAAAAAATACAGAGAAGAAAAACGTGAAACAATTTTTTTTTATCTCTAAAACCCCCTTTTTCTATTGAGAAATTCGTCAAATGAAATCTACTAAATCATTTTTGAATTTTGATTGATTTATTTCACCCGATCTTTCCGCACTTCAATAAAGATTATTTAATTAAATTTTAGATATGTAAATATTGAATAGGGGTAAAAAACGAAGGAAACTATTAAAAATTGAATCTTTTTTGTGTTAAAAAACCCTTCAAGTATTAGTCATGATGACTGAATGATTAATAAACACTTTGTCGCCTTTTTTCTGTTAACGTTGTATTTATCCCGCATTCCAAATAAAATCTGATAGTATAAAACAGAACCTTGAGTATTGCTGTTTGAGGTACAATGTATATAACAGTTTTATCGAAAACAACCTTTGGCCAAGTATCCACGGACAACAAATAAGCTCTCGATTGGAATGTCATCTATTCATGCAATTCGGATCAAGAATCGTCATCAAATTTACATAAATATTCAATGAAACAGCACAAGTGTAAGCCTTGATTTGAGTCGTGTATTAAAGAGAGAGGTCCTTCTCTTTGGCATATTTTTAAAAAATCAAATACATCCTGAATATCCTTGTATCAATACAAACTGTACACAAACCTTATATATGTATACTTGGGTGCGATTTGCGCGATTACATTTAATACCTAGTTTTAAATCTTATAGAAATAATGAAAAAAAAAATCAGACGAGTTAGAAATCTCTATGATAGGAACAGAACTCTGCTATATCTAAGATTTGCAATGGGTTCTTGTTATTACTCAGACTGGTCCTCTTGAAGGTACTTGAAAAATTTCACTGACACCTGTTCGATTTTGGGGAAAATATAGTGCGAATTGACCCCCGTTGCATTTGTTTAAGTTACAAACGAAATGAGATAAAGCCATTGAAAACTCGAAAGACCATTGAAAGTTATAAACATGGAGGTATTTCCAAAGTCTGTAAGGATTAATACTTTTCCAAATAAATGTGAAGTAGCCGTTCTTTGATAAGCGATAAATCAATTGGATTGTTTTCATGACCTGCAGGTGTAAACTTGACTGATAGATTTACAACCCCTTTGGACACCTTTAAATAATGGGTTGACGCAACGATATCATCTATTTTTCTTTTCTGGAGCGATAAGAGAAGAAAAATTTAATTTGATGCTTATCCAGAGAATGGAACATTTTTTTCTTTCACTTTTCTGTTTTGAAAAATGAACTGTCTGGTCGGTTGGCGTGCGTGCGTGTGTAAACGATTGTCCATCCGTAAAGAATAGATTTCAACGTAAATTCTTTATTTTTTTTGGGGGGGGGGGGGGTGCACGTCCTCCTAACGCAAATTGTAGCTGAAGAAATTTATTTGCTCCCAAATTTACGCCTCAGTCATGATCACTAGCAATTAAGGCCTCTTTTTTGTTGTACCTTATCTTGACTGCATATTTTTACTATCAGATCCGTGAAGTATTCTATTGACCTCGGATAGCTCCCTCGGTAAACGCAGGTTACATATATATATATTGTAGAATCATCCTTGGCATTTTTTAGGCCGTACATGTTACGCATGCAAAACAACAAGACCTAAATATTTACACAATAGAAATTACTACAATTTTTTTGTTAATTGTATGAATGAATTAATTATCTGGGATTATCAGGATTAAGTTTATCGCGTGAGCCCTAAGGCCCTCCCTTCACACTTCTGTTTTATCAGAGTTTCTAGAACTACTAACTGGGCTTAGGGCGATGAGATTGATAAGTTAACACGTGTTATTTAAATAGGCATATCAAGTAGAACTGGGAACGCTACAAATTACACATACCATCATGAATGACTTTAAAATACAAGGAAAAAAATATACCTTGATGTACAGTACGGAAATGGCTGGGAAAATTTCTTATCTATCTTATTCTTTATTGACCTGCATTTTTGCATGTTTACATAATTTCCCGATCTTTGAAATTTGATAATTATTAAAATGTCATATTCATAATTGATAATGCCTTGATTAAGATTTGGACACGTGTACATATAAATTCCCCCTCGATCAGTTTCAATTTAACTTTTGTTTTTGGGTATAAAAACATCAAAGGAATATTTCCTGATCGATATATTGATTATCCTAAATACAGGACCAAATATCGTATTGCTATATTGAATGGCCCAAAGAATATGGAAGTATACAGTTTTTATTCTGCTGAAGGAGAGAAGGAAGAAACAAGGATAACACAGTTGTCTTTCTTTTATCTTAGACTCAGTTTTCCGTATACCATATATCAATGAGAGAGAAAGAGAGAGAGAGAGAGAGAGAGAGAGAGAGAGAGAGAGATTAAAAAGTCTCTATTGAAAAGCTACACAGAACATTGTAAATGTTTAACGTGTCATCATTGATTTTTTTATTTTTGAATGATATCGATGCCTTCGCGTAAATTCAAATATTTCAAAACTTTTTTTTGAAGAGTGAACCTCTTTCTCTCTCTATCTATATCCCTCACTTTCTGTTTCATTCTCTTTAATCTCTCCCCCACCCCACACCAATTTTATAATTATATTAAGATGAGAACGAAGAAACGCAAGAATACTCTATCTTCTCTAATAAACTGAATGATATATTTTTTTTTAAATCATGGTTGTTGAAATAAAAGGTAAAATGTACGTCGTATTTTGTGTGAAATTACACCAATAATGAGAAATAGTAAAATGCGCGTTTTTGAAATTTTCAACATATTGTCATTTTCAGTCAATTTAAATTCAGAACTACAAATAAATACAGTATAAATCCGCACTGTCTACATAAGATATAACATAAATATAACCAAACACATATGGAGAAGGCTTACATAGGCATTTCCTGCTGCCTAATCCAATTATGTAATTTATTTGCATAATAAAATATGTTCAAATCAAATCAACCAAACACATGTTAACGCAAAAAAAGGCAACAAGTAAGATTGTAATATATTTTATTTTATAAAATCAACACAACTTTCCTTGTTTTGTTTTTGTTTTTGTTTTTTGGGGCCGGATAAGCTCAACCAAAGACATCTGGAATTGAATTTAAAACATAATGAGTATTTTGTTGACAACAGGAAATATAACACACGTGACATTTTTCTTCACCCAGTTAACAGTGGTCGGTTCACCTTCATTCGGATCACGCTCGCCCTTTTCCGTAACCGATAAAAAAATTATTTGCGTTACGGAAATGGCCGAGTAGTTACGATTGGGTTCACCTTATATCCATGCATACCGGTATTATTGGTACAGTATATTCAGTTGCTACTAAATACCATAGTATCAATATAGTGCAGAATATGACTGATTTTATATGGAAAAATCTAATAACAAAAGATATACTTGATTGTTTTGTTTTTGTTTCACACCCTTTGATAAATTACAAAAATGAATTTTTCAAAATTCAAGTTTCAAATTGAAATATATATTGACCATATCAAATTGAAATCTTTACATGGGCGAAGAAAACTGGTTAGTTCTAGACTTAGACAAGGTTTCTTTTTTGACAACACAGTTTAGATAACCTAACATCAGGTAACCCAAGGCATTTAGTGATGGATAGTGACAGAGCATCGGTATGCAGTAGCATTGATTTATCAATACGCAACGTACATGGTTTTTTGGTGGGTTGGTTTTTTTTTCCAAGTAAACTCAACAAGAATGATAACGAATGCAACATATAGGAACAACTCTTAATTTTGAAATAAAAAAGGTTAAAAGTTAGAACATTGCTGCTGTAGATTTAAATACTATTATTTGCTTTGAAAACGTAATTAATTTTACTTTAAAATCATTATTTTCGCTGCGATTTTTTTATTAAAAAAACAACAACAAAAAACCAAACAAACAAAAGTTGATGTATCACTGCTTCGCTAGAGTCATGACTTTAATGTAAGTTGATTGGCAGATTTTAACGAATGGCTAGAATTAATAGATACCATGATAAATTGTATGCAAATTCAGGTATAAACACGTAACAATACATTCAGTGAAATGTCTCCACTGTACATACAATCTCTTAAATCAAAATCAATGGTCGCCCGATGTTTTATTTTATTTGAGATTTTTAATATTTTGATTTTTTTTTTTTATATAAATTAATAAAAACCTGTTTTAAAAGTTGCAAGTTTGTATAACCTAACAGAACCAACATTGACAATTTAAAAAAAAATACATGAACATTTTCAAAATTATTCTGAAAGTTAAATTAGCTTGACTCTAAATGAGTTTACAGATTATGATTTTAGGGCCAAAGACTTTTAGTAATAAGCTGCAAATCGGTAGCTCTACGACATGCATGTCAACCCTAGTTTTATGAAATGAGTGTGGCTACTTACGGCGAACACACTGGCAGACGGCATTGCTGTTCGTGGGACAGCTCCGTTTTTTACCATTTACCATCAATAAACACTCAAATCCACTTTCACAGCCCCTAAAAACCCAATAAGTCTGATAACCCTATATTATCTGTAGGAATAAGGGAATCGTTATGAAAATCAGTCGCATACTTAGTCTAGTAATTCGTATGTGAAATGTTGATGGTAAAATTTCGTTTGAAACTAAAACTTACAATTTATAGCACCAATTTAAAGTATGTTTAATATTGAAACGAGAGAGTCTGAGAAATTAATACTGACCAGAATTGGCAAGGAATGACCGAATCAGTGGTCAAGACGGGAGGAACCTCTGTAGCAATCGGACTCAGAGGGTCAAGACTACCATTATCTTTTTCTTTAAAATGGAGAAAAGGAAAGCATGCGATTTAGAGGGTAAAACAGTTGAGTACCCAACAAACACACAACAAAGATCTCCGTAAATCTGTGCACTGTTTCGTCTAGTTTCGACAATTATATTTCTTCATCAATAAGAATAATTCCATTTAGAAAAATTGAAGATATTTGAAAGATTTATTGTATTAGAAATCGATTAAAAGTAAAATAATAATAATAATAAAATTTGTGACAATTTCAAATCTTATTCTTTTTAAAATATTCAACCAATGGAGTTAATGTAGAAAATATGTTCAACTTACTTTTCATGCACTGGCAAGTAGTATCTCCAATGTTTTGACAAGACAATGGTTTGCCTATTTTGATTGTCATGCAGGTATAAGGTTCTATGCAACCACTGTAACAGTCGTTTGAACACCAAATGGAAAATTGCAATGATAACGATTTTGTCAACAGAGAAATTATGATAGACTGTGTAGTTAATTGCAAACATTTGAAAACATTTAAAAAAATATATACTAATTTGGATGCAGATCTATCTATTAGATTTGAAGCAGAGGAATACCATTTTACAAGCTTTCACCATAAAAGACCAATTGCATTCATCACGCAACAAAAGTGTTGTAATAATTGTTATTTTAAGTGGTCATGTCTTTCAAATAAGAGAAAAAAAGGAGAGTAATTTCTTTCAAACTTTGTACCGAATATGAGTTTACTGAAGAACATCGTTACAGGGAACATGCGGATTAACGTAAATACGGATTAACGTAAATAACAATTTTATATTTTTGCTTACCCCACTTGACATGGTAATCCAGGCAGTTTTTCTCCTCCGATTTCCATGTCATGCGGAACGGAAGATAACCCGTCGCTAGATGTCACTTCCGGTTTAGGTACTTCCGGTACAGGTATGCTCGATCCAGGCACAGGTTTTGGACGCCCCATTGCTTTACCTTTACCTTTTTCTATATTTGATACAAGTTTTTTTGCAACAGAAGATAAATACAACTTAGTTTTTGATGTTATATGAATATGAAATGAACAACATAAGTGGAGTTTAATCGGAATAGTTTTAATTACCCACTTTTCATGCACTGGCAAAACTCCATGGAATTCTCACTGCAATCGATGGCACGGCCATTTTCGAATCTCATGCAACGGAAATCTCCAATACAACCACTTAATGTAAAAAATAAATAAATAAAAATTCCAACATAAGCATAAAGCGTCCAAATGCCTTCACAGCATGGAAGTCATTGTGCGATCAAATACATGTATGCTGCAGTACTTTATATTTATCATTAATCACTATCAAATAAATAAAATTACTTAAAACTAATTAATTTTATAAATTAAATTATTAAAACTAATTAATTTTAAATCGTTAAGATGAAGTATATACGAAAGTCCAAATATCTTTATTCGCGAAAGTTTCGCGTTCTATCGCGATCAAAAATAAGTTTTAAGTACGAAAATGAGCTCAATGGGCTTTCGTAAGTATATAGGTTTTTTATTTAACGGTACAAAAAATTAACTACCGATAAGGTTCATGCATATGTATGGTGAATACTTCGTCTAGTACATGTATATGAAAAGTGTGTGTCTCTGTTGCGGATGAAAAGCCGCCATATTCAGCTAAACTAACTAATGATTCTAGGGAAAAAATCATAATTTTGTTCATATTGTGTCCATTGCTTGTTATACTAAAATCAATTACCGAAATCTGAATAATCTAAATAAAAGAATGAAATGTATCTTACGCCCATTGACATGGCACCATAAAACTCTCCCCTCCAAATTCAAATTCCTCGGCTATAGAGTCAGCATTGTTTGTCGCAGGGATTGGTGGAACAACTGGTAGTTCTCCGCCAGTATGGCCGATGTCCTGAACAACTGGGGTTGGGTTAACATCATGTGTCTGGGGTGGTGGTTGAACGTTTGATTTTGGTTTTTCGTCCACTGTCGGTGTCAATGGTTTTTGCTTCAAGAATGGATTAGCAATGCCATTAGAAACTATCCCTGGTTGGCTGGCAGGATTTTGATTGCTTACAAGTGGTGAAATTTGTCCTGTCTTAGTAAACCTGGATCTCCAGGATTGCCTTGAGCCAAATTTTCGACGAACGCCATTTTGATCCGCAGGTTGTGGGCCTATACCAGAATCTGGTCTTCCCTCAGGTGTTTTCGTATCTGTTATAATTGGCAATGCTCCTCTGTTCTTTTCAACATCTTTTTTGCCAAAAGGATTGCTGAACAGATTAACTTTCAAGTTTTTCAAAGAAGGATCGTCATTGGATGGAAATGGATTATGTTGAGATTCAAACTGTCCAGACGAAAAGGAGATGGAAGAAATTGTGAAGCAAAGTACCAAAATAAGGAATTCGTACATTATGCCGTCCTCCTCCTACAACCTATCGCCACCAAGAAAATACAGATATATGAACACGTAAAAGGACTAACGATTTTTGCATTTTTTTTCTTGATCGAAACCTCGATGCGGTAAATACGTTAAAGATGTTCGATTTTTTACATTACGATGCCCAAAATGATGCATCGAAAAATCAACCGTAACAGTTGTTGTTCATATTATCACGATGCCCTTAAAATATATTACTTGTGTTCTCAGTGCAAAGACTTCACTTGAATACAGTGTATAATTATTAGTATGGGGTTGTTCTTCTTTCATTAAAGTTCATCCCTCTGTTGACCGAGTATTGCCAAACATCTGTACATACGGCGACAAAAGACTGTACACTTTAAAGAGTTGTATTTACAATTAAAAACCAAGTTCCTCATTACTTGGCCATTAATTAGCGGATTGTACAGAAAACACAAAACTTTGTGTTTTTAGTTTAGTGGACAATCGATATTCTTGAAAAATAAGAAAAGTTTTATCCAAATATTTTTTTTGTACATAATTATGTTATATGACTGTTGGTGTATCATTATTCAGTGTACTGAAATTACAAGAGACAAATAAGTATTTTAATTATGTATACCTCTCTTCCCCGCCAAAAAAGATGATCTATGATTTTTTGATTCTCTTTATTGACACCCTCGAAAGATTAAATAAATATTCACTAAGTTTTAACACATTCAATATTAATCCAAAAATATACAATGATATTATTCATTTTTAAACATCCTATATTTTCAATAAATGCAAAATAATAAGAATTTTACAGTTTACATTGCGGACACACACTAAGGTAAAGATGAACAAAGTCTGACACATGCGCAATAAATCTTCATGATTCCGCTATCAGCATTTTTGATATGCGTATCTTACAGATATCAATATACATTTTGCTATCAATTTAAGAGGGCTCAAAGGTCGTGTCCATTTTAAGACTGTCCTGATCTCCTTTAGAAGAAGAACGCTATATAAAGATGCAGAAAAATACCTAAATTTATAATGCAAAATTGATGATTTTTTTCTTGAGTTAATAATAGTTTATACGTAAACAAATCATATCTGAAAGGTTTTGGTAGATATGATACTTAATTGTTGACCTTCGAGCCTCCTTTATTTTATAAAGCTGCAAATTAAGACATTTTTTTACTGAAATAAGTATGTTGAATATTGATATCTTTCACCATTTCTAGAAACAATACGATCCAAAAAAAACACTGCCACTCTTCATGAAAAACAGTATACATGTAAATGTCATCATGTTGGTGAATGGTCGATTAGGACAGGCTTAAGCTTACATCTGCAAGACCTGTTTCTGGACAGGAATAGCATGCATTCTTTAGTTCGTCTATTCATTCAGTTCTTTAAAATTTCATTGCCATACATTTCTATACATAATTGACACTTTTCTGATTATGTTTCAAAAATATGATTTACTTTTAAAATAGTTAATTGTGATATTATCCAAAAATTCTTCCGAGGAAAGAGTTGACTATTCCGCCCAGGTCTAGGACTCCTACTCGTCTTCGTCCATTTCTATGAATCGGTCGATCGAGATCTCTATGAATCTGTCTATCCCTTCTGATCGCTGCGATGCAAGCTTTGGATTTTTGGCACTCAACCTAAAAAAAAAATGAAAAACTTTTATTCACTTTTACCTTTCTCACTATAGATGGATGTATGAATACCACAACCCGCCAACTTAAAACCCTAAAAATTGTACACATGCACGAACCAAATTAAAACCTTGATCATCAATCTCATAGATCACCTCGAGCTCTTGCTCCTCGGGTATATTTTCTTTTATTCTTCTTGTAAGACAAATAAAAAATGATTTAAAATAAAAATCTCGGACATAAGGACAAACTTACTCGACCATCGGGGAAGCACTTGCAGTAACTGCACCTCCCCTCATACTTGAGGTAACCTTGGGGTATAAACTTCTGATGATGGACACAGCCCGGGACACAGACACACCTGCCGCTGTAGGCCCGGGGGCACAGGGTTGCACTCTCCGTCACAATGGTTTTGGCGATCACACACTCCCGACCTATGGAACAGCCACTAAAATACAAGATTACGGTTAGATTTTCCATTGCTAACGGAAATTAGCCTCACTTTCAAACCAAGCATGTAACAGTAGATAACCCATGGTCGCTCATTTTTTTTTTTCATAAGTGGTAGTGGTTGACCACTATTACAGAAAAATTCATTGTAACATTCAGCTTCCGTCATATATTTTCGAGCTAAAAAATTAAAAATCCCTTGTGATGAATATTAGTAGTGAACTTTCAGTAGGGCTGTGGATTTTAAAAACTAAAAATGACCACCCAGAGGCAGTGGTGGACCACTATGTAATTGAAGCAGAAAATTTCAGCTTTATCTGTAAAGGCGACTGATGTTTCCGAGCCCGATGTTTAACCGTTTCAAATAAGGGACTTTTTACTCATTTTAGGTTGGGAAATAATTTAAGATAACTACTACACATAATATGAAAGCATTAATTTACAAGTTTTATATATGAAGATGTTCCTAAAGATGTCAAACTTCTGAGTATCATAGTTATTTTGATCCTTCCTTCATTAGACTTCAAATCTGTCAGCTATGAACGATGTTTTATTTAAGTGGAAATGTCCTATCGTACCGATGTGCTCTATTGCAAAGGGGCATGATAATGAACCGATGTGCTCTGTTGCGAAGGGGCATGATAATGATAACGATTCTTTTCACGATGAAGATGAACGATGATAACGATTTGATCAACGATTCGACCCCGACGTTATATATAATGAGGACATTTTTCTGAAATGCTAGCTACCTTCATAAACCACATGAATCACCAAAGAAAGCATTTTATTGTTTAAATAGTCCGACTGCTTATATCGACTCATCGCAACTGATCGCAGCGAAGCGTGTTGTTTGTTTCCTCAAGATTGATCCAGATCATCACAATTAAGGAGGCAAGATTAAGTGCGACATGCTGCGCCTAGTAACGATGCAAAAGTAGTCCTGTTAATAATAGAAACAATTTGATTGTAAAAAATTTTCTTCGATTTCCAAGGCAGACCTCAAGATCTGGTAAGATTTGCTGCGATTTCTCTACGATCAAAACTGCGGTTTCAATCGCGCTGTGAATCGTGATAGTGGGCATGTGGCATTATAATGAATAGTGTATTTTCAGTAGAGCCCCCGAATCAATAAAAATAAAACTTAATTAAACATGCATTAATTAATGACATGCATATGAAATAGATGTTTCATTCTTATTGTTACATGTACTGAAATTCTTGTACAATGTAATAGTAGTGTAATTATTCGATAAAAGTAACAACAAATATTCGATATTTAAATGTATTTGAAGTAACTTTTTGTGACACTAAGTTACTTAAATTTTCAATCAAGTAAAAGATCCATCTTGCTTAATTTCCTTCAGGGATTAATCTTAGCGTTTATTATAACATGATAAATTATATAGGCGTCAATAAACAAGAAGCTTTACGGTGGCACACCTTAAAATCAGTTGTTAAATAAAAACATAATAATAACAATGATTAAACCTTTTAAATTTTAATACACAACATGAATACGCAGTGTAGAAAATTTCGATACAACAGTTTAGAATTATTTTACCATGCTCTTGGGGATTTTGTTTTCATTATTAAAAAAGTGCGTTAAGGATGTTGTTTACTCAGGGTTTGAGTCAAATTCGGATTGTTATAACGTTCATTGTCAAGAGTAAAATTTGTCTTAAACATAAAAAATATTTATGAAATGAATTATTTTTGACATAACATTCGATATTTTTACTTCATCATGGAATTAGGCTCAAACAAAAATGACTGATAGCCAAACAGAGGAAATTCTTATTAAATTTTTCAGATTTTGTTTTCCGCTTATAATAAACATTTTTGGCAGTACTATAATATAAAAAGTTTAAATTTTATTTGTAAGTCCATATATTTTTGCATATTTTTCTGTTGGTTTTATTGCACTTATTCATTAAGATAATCGTTTGGTACACGATAAAAGCCACCGCATCTCAAAAATTTGATCATTGGGCTGGTTCGTATAAATTTTATGACAGCAGAATAAGGTCAATACAAGTAGTTAAATTTTATAAATGTTTCAGTATTATCATCATTTGGGTTTGTTTGTTTGTTTGTTTTTTTTTTTTTGTTTTTTTTTTTTTTGGTTAAATTAAATCCAAAATGAGCAGGGATTTGAAAACTGATAGAGGAAATTTGGACTGGAGTATTTTTAATTTGTCACTGAAAACTTAATGTAACTTAATGTTTGGTATCTATTTAGTGCCATCGACATTCATAAACTGTACTTCATTTTTAGATTAGTTTGATTATTAGTACTTTCACAACTAAGAAAATCTCAATCATAGAGTAAAATTTTAAGGGGTTTGTCTTATTTAAAAAAAAAACTATAATATGGCCATTAACTCAAAAAGTAGGTCATTTAGACCATAAAGATGGTTTCTCATTATCATCAGTGGATTTTTTTTCACTCTGAGTAAACGTCGTCCTTAAGTTTCTGTTAAGACTTTTAAAAGCTGCTATTGTGTCGTATGTATATACATGAAGGCTTTAATTACAATTTTTATAAATAAACTCACTGACCTAAACTGACATTCCGGTCCATTGAGCGGGGGTGGGGGAATCCGGGGGACTCCGTGTCCAATAGGCACCAAATCTCCAATTTTGTGACTGGGGCTATAAACGTTAAAGGGATCCGCAGGAACGTCATGGTGATGAGGATCATTAGTATGAACCGGTATGTCATGGTGATGAGGATCATGCGTATGAACCGGTACATCATGATGGTGGGGATCAACAATCTTCACAGGAACATCATGATGGTGGGGATCATGAGTCTTTACTGGCACGTCATGATGGTGAGGATCGTGAGTCCTCACCGGTACATCATGATGGTGGGGATCATGAGTCTTCACCGGTACATCATGATGGTGGGGATCATGAGTCTTCACCGGTACATCATGATGGTGGGGATCATGAGTCTTCACCGGTACATCGTGATGATGAGGATCATGATGGCGAGAATGTCCTTGAGATGGGACTGGCACAAATATTACCTGTGGTCTATTCGGTGACCTTCCTAGAGAAGAAGTAAACTGGCTTGAACTGCCTGGTAGGTTAGGAGGTAGAGGACTGAAAGGCGATCTCTCAAATAAAGGATTAGGCCTATAAGAGCTGAAAGGTAGGTTTGGATTTTGACCAGAACCTATTGGGAAGTGATTGCCTCGCAGAGGATCAAAGTTACTAGTTGAAAAACCCTCAAACCTACCACTTCCGGGTATTATGCTATTTACAGAACCAGTTCCCGATGGAAAACTACCACTTCCGCCCGGCACACTACTAACACCTGGTATACCACTCGCAGGCCCAGTTCCCACTGGGAAGCCTGGGAAATTACCATTTCCGCCCGGTAAACCACTCACAGGCCCATTTCCTATTGGGAAGTTTCCAAAATTACCACTCACTGGGCCTTGACCAGAGGGAAAATTTCCAAAAGTACCAACTCCTGGTGAGGGGCCGCCGGAAAACGGGCTGAACTGACTAAAACCTAACTGCTCGTCAATATTCGACTTCAACGTTGGTCTTTGAAATCCCGAAGGCAAAGACTGACCACTCTGGGGATCCTCAATAACTAAAGCGTGGACTAAGGTCCCTAGAAACAATACTATGGTAACTCTGACCTGCCCCATATTAAGTTAGTCCCCGAATGAGGGACACAGTAAAGTTTATTGAGAAGGAAACATTTGAGAGTTTGACGTCAAACCCATTACACGCTTAAGTGCCAAAGATCTGTCACGTCCAAAAAAGACGGATTGCTGCGAACGAGGTAAGAAATCTCTAGTTCTGTGACCGTAGCCTGTTGTTTCCTTTGATGATGAGGAAGTATTTATTTTCTTATGAAAGTATAATCGCGTGTAAGATACATGTATGGTGGAATTCTATTGTTTGTTGACTGTCTTAAATATGCATACATAAATGATTGTGACCTACAAAGATTGATATATCTTTATCATTTTAAAAGGTATTTTAAGTTTTTCCCCTACTGTCTCTCCATGTTAATTAAATGCTTGCGGGTTTAACACATGATAACAAAGTTTTTCTGAACATTGTTTTAAAGAAACGGGCCCGGGTAAATACGATATAAGCTTTTTTGTGAAATCAATCATAAATTTTCATTATTTATATATAAACGCTATGTAATATTAGTAATTAAACGAAGATTATAATTAAATATTCAAATCATTGTAAAAAAAAGATATATATAACTGCACAAAAGTCCTCACTAAGGAACATATACATGTGTGGTTTACTAATATTAAAATTTAAAAGCCGGGGAAACACTATAGACATCATCATTGAAAAAATCAATACCTAGATATCGGTTATAATAAAATTAAATTAAAACTTCTTTCTAGATTGCTCACACTAAAATAAATGTTAAACCACAAATCAATCAAAAACAACGAAACATGACAGAATCTTGAATAAATTCATTCACTGATATTTTCATTACATAAGTACATGTATATTAATAAACGAATTTATGTGCATACATTGATCATCAGAATGATAAAGCAAATATGAATTCATTAATAACAACTACTCTAGTATACGACGAAATGGTTTTGAGATCAATTTGAAAAAATCGACAGAGGGGCTTTCGACCACTGCATGGACTTTATCTAGGCACTGTAATTCATGTATGCATTCCAATTTAAGGATCATACATTTTTGATAGAAACAAACTATTACGTTCAAGGTCAAACAACGTATTGAAAATGTTTCTAAATGAGAATTTCGAATAAAAAGGTCAAAAATAATGCCTTTGTTTAGTACCTTGCTAATTGCAACTTCTCGATCTTTTTCTAAAAGAAGGAAGCAAACCTCTAAATGCTGCGTCAATGAATTTGAAATAAAAGGATATATTACATCTATATATGTTGAAAATTGAGTTTAACGTCATTAAATGCAATAACAATGACGACATAGTCAAGGCTATCTAACTTCAAATTGATGGGAAACGACTCCATTTTACATTTTGTCGTTCAATCAAATCGAGGTGGGTTTTTTTATAGTTCTGCTGGAAATGACCGAGAAGTTGCGATTTGTACCGAGAAGCAGGCACGTAGCTTGAAACAGTGTGAGCCCCCCCCCCCCCCCCCCCCCCCGCGATGTTACGCGCCTGCCAATAAGGTCGAGTCTCTGAGATTTAACAATGCCATTTTTGGTTCGGGCAGATGCTTTTAGGGGAGGGGTGTAAAATCGTTAGATAATTTCATGTCGCTGAAATTAGGAACATGAAAATCGCTTGGACTTGATATTCATCCGCGTGACTCCGCACTGCTTCAGAGCCCGGCTACTTCTCTTGTTGACTGGAGCGTCGCACATGTATGGCACCTTGACATTATCGTGTTCACGTATAAAGACTTCGTCTAACATATCCTGGTGTATCATACACGACTGTCTCACTTTGGACTTCTTGATTTCTGCGTAGATGTGGAGAAATTTCTTGGCGATAATTTGGTCCTCTTGTCTAATATCATTCTACGTGATAAGAAAATATTATTTTGAGTATTGTAAAACAATAGATTAAATATCATTTAAAAAAAACCTTGCAACAATGTATACATGTATATTATTACGCTTATTGCTGGTAAAGTGACATTTATTTTTTATTTTCATGACAAAAGCATACATGTTAAGCATAAATAAAATATATGGAAATAACCATGATCCGTGGTGTACATTTGGGTAAAAGTTGTTTATTTAGCTGCATTACCTTGTAAATATTAATCACCAGAAACTAACAAATCCTTAAAAAATTATTTTAAAAAAAAGTATTATAGTTTATGTGTTTTGTGTTTTAGTGAATTCATCCGAATTATTAACAACTCTCGTAAATATACGAATACGTAAAATTATGATGTGTATTTTTTTTACTTTGATTTTAAAGATCTTAAATGTCATATTTTAAGAGTCTGCACGTGCAAGACACTCGCTAAAAATCCCCAATTTTTTCCCAAAATAAGCGCAGTAATTGATATTTTTTATGTTACTATTATATGTATTATATTTAGAAGGTGTGGGGATTTTGCAACAATTTTTAGTATTGTCAGAAAATGCGAGCCAACACTTTCAAAGATTTACTTTACTGCACAAAGAAAAAACCACCAACATCTTCGAATTTATTTCGACATTCGATAACTACGTTGATTCTAAACAAAATCTGTCACATTAATTCCGATATGGCTAAACGGGGCTTAAGTTTTTCACATGATTTCGGCATCAATCGCATGTAAGTTATATTTTTAGTGAGTGATGATTGTGATCATGGTCCAAGCAATGTTTGGTTCATGTGATATGTATCTAATAGACACCAGACGTTTCCAACACAAGTGCGCGTAAGAGCGGAAAGGATACAGGCGTGTTGAATATATAGTAATTTTCCATTAAAAATTCTTTCACTTCAAATTTTTGATCTGATTTTATGTATAAATTATCACGCGTCTTGTCCTCTTGAATCTACAATTCTGTTGTACTCTGTTTTTGGAATCTTAATAGTTATTGTATCACGACGTCTTGCCAATCATAGGCGGGGATATTCAAAGCTTTAGTTTTTGGTGTGGAGTCAGTAATTCATCATTCTCGACTAAAATTGTTCTATTTGTGGGAAGGTTACATATACTTTAATACATCATAAGTTTTTTCCAAAAAGTTACTAGAATTCCAAGGACAGAACAAATGAAGCTTCACTGAACATAGTATATACAATATGCATATCAAATTGATTAATTATTAAGCACAGTATATGTAGCTTGTATATTGAAAACTATCCAAATGCCTATGTAGTTAAATTATTCAAAATTCACATGTTATTTTTGAAAAATCATATAGATATAATTACAACATAGACTTACTAGGGTTTTGAGTACATACTGCAATTTCTGCTCCAGTGACATTCCAAAGGTCGGATCATTCGTCGTGTTCTTCTCGCTCTCCACACATTCCGTGACGCCAGCAAGGGACCCTCGACTGCTCGAGAACTTCTTCCGCATTGCAGCTGCAGGGAGCACCTCGGATCCATCCGAAATCAGGTCACGAGAGCCTCGTCTTCGCATTGCATATTCGGTTATTTCTTCTAGCAAGTCACTGCTGGAGGCCCTCCGAAGAGGTTTCATCAACCAAGAATTCTTGATCGATTCTATGTCGTGTTTCGGTTGAAGTTTCAATTTTTTGGAGATCTCTACCAATGCGGACAAATGATCCTGGCTCATGATGGATCCACAACCAACGTTTGTACACTTGTGGGGAGGTCGTTACTCATATTTGTGTTTACATGCATGGGCGAGATTTTCTCGTTTCTCGATCCGGAGTTTCCGGAGAGACAGGAAGAGATTTAACGATGAGTAGACAAGAGCCTTTATTAAAGACATAGTGTACGTGTGTACTCTAAATGTACTTCACACGATAGTCGTAAGTCGAACGTTGATTATCTTAAGTAGTTGCACTTTATTTCAGGGGGAAAGAAGATACATTATGAGTCAGCAATTGAGGAAAAATGTGTAACGAAATAACCCTATTTCGAGTACAGTAATATATTATTAAAACTAACCGTCCACTTGTCTTTATTCGTGACTGTTTACAACTTAAAAGTAGTCATTTATAATATCTATCAATTGAAAATAATTATGCATATTGCAGTTACATTCAATTCTTGTAACTCCCTGTATGCTGTTTATAGAATACTAGTAGCATAAGTACTTGTATTTAGACACATACATGGTTGAACGAGTACGAGAGGCCAAGGGGGGGGGGGGGGCTTTACTCTCATATTCTTTCTTTCAAATATATCTTCAGCATCTAAAGGCTTAATCTTTAGCTTTAAAAATAGTTCGCCATTTATAAAAGGACATTTTAATATTCGTCTATCGGATAATAAGTTATTTCATTAAAAACGTCGGAAATGATGAAACTATCTTATATTGTTAATGCTAAGGACATTTTATAAATTACGGTGGAATCATTAGATTTCGTGGTGGCTCAATTTTCGTGGATTCATCCACGAATTAACGTCCTTCACGAATTAATAAATTAGGGTACTCATATTTTTGTAGATATATAAGAAAATAAAGGATATTACGTCCCCACGAACCTGTAAAATATAAGCAATCCACGAAAATTGCCCCCCCCCCTACGAAATTTAATGATTCCGCAGTAATGTTTATAAAAATGAAAATCGAATTTGTACATGTATATTGCATTTTCATTTCTATACGAATGTCATTTAAGTAATTGTTTATGAAATTATTACATAAAAATAAGAGAATGAAAAACAGAGTGTGTATTTACCCCAGTCAGTTACAAAGGGTATTTTAATACATGTATAATTAATATCTATGGAATAAACAGGATTTCAAAGAAATCAAAATTAATTTAATATGTAACTGTTGAATTATTTATTCATATAGTATAATAAATGCACAGGTATATGCCTGAAATGTCATTTTAGCAATATTTAATCACATTAATGTTTAGTGACGTTGGTTTGTCTTTAAACTGAAAACATTACATGTTTGTTCTTATCTGTCATAGCCGGTAACATAACCTGAACCACATCGCTCCTCTATTAGAAATATGGTTTGTGCCAAAATTTACCTGTAAAATAACCCTACATAGTTTAACTTCTGAAAATCGAATCATTAAGAGGGGGTTTCTCGAGAATAAATAACATCAGATCCTTTTTCGCAAATAGCAACTTTCAGTATATGCTCCAACAACCCTGCAAGTTGTGCAAACTTCTCCGGTTCTTGCATCGCGTCGTTCATCGTCTCGATGCCGAACAGGTTTTTGTTTGGATTGAAGAACGATGGTAGAACTCGTTTCTCTATGCTCATTTTGTAGCGTTTAAGGATTCTCTCTGCCCATTCCCTGGTCGTTTGATCCTTGTTCTGTTCTTTCTTTATTTCTGGTTGGGATTTTGTCTTGTAACAACTGTACCATTCGTGTAGGAGACATGTTTTCAGGTGATAGGTGGTGACATATCTTTTGACAGCCCTGCCATTATCATGGTCCACGATTTGCGGGAAATATCCCGATTCTATTAGGATTTTCAAAAGGATATATCCCTTTTTTATTGGATATGGGATACTTTTGATGATGCTTTGCTCCAGATACGCATATGAGACTCGATAAAACAGAGTGAAATCTTTCACATGATATCTATCCGGTGTCTTCATGATGGCCGAAAAATTACTTTGCGAGACGTTTTCACAGAAAACCTCGTCTAATTTTTTAAAATTTTTCGGTACCCAATTGTCAAATTCAAGAGCAGGAACAATGTCTACCGATGTTTCAAACATTTTTGCTTCGTGTCCGAAAACTAGAAATTTGAAGCTCGAGATACTGCACCATATTTCTTTCAAAGATTGTAGAAGTGCAACATGATTGAAAGAGTTCTGTTCCTTCAGTATTAAGAGCAATTCTTCATTCGCAGTTTTATAGAAATCAAGAAGAAACAATTGGCTGTCAAGAAAGCCGTCTTCCGTGATATATTTTGCATATGTATTTTTTTCTTCCCCTGATTTCAGTTTCACCTTCACGAAATTTTCTGGATATTGTTCATTTTCATCAGGTTCTAATGATTTCGATAAATGTGACAAAATAAATAAATAATCAAACTCGTTTGGGACTTTAACTTTAGTTCCTTCGTGCATACTTCCCGCAAGCTTCAAATGACATGAAAATTGAGAATTTTTTGCACCTAATCTTTCAGCCAACAAATTGAATAATCGATGGAACATTTCTGGAATCCAATGATTGTCTTGTAGAGGATAGAACAATCCCATCTCGGTTAAAGTTAGGGCTTTTTGCCAACAGGATTGAATTGAAGTTTTGTGCAAATTCAGGTGATCGAGATACATTTCGTGATGTAATATCTCATTTTCTTTTCTCATATATCTCAAGTGGGGACAGGCAATTAATGGATCAGCGCCACTGCATTCTAGACTAGGATACTGTAATTCAAGGCAATCCAGATCCTTAAATCGTTCTCCGTCGATTAACCAAGAAAAGTGCGAAAAATGTAACATTTCCGCAAACATTGCTGGGGTGTTACCAGACTTATCTCTTATAGTATAATCACAGCCAACTTGCAATAAGGTCTGCGCGGGAAATTTCTTCTTGAACCAAACGGCCCAATGCAGAGCGGTGGACCCATAGTCGTCTACTACATCTAAGTCATGGTTACCGTCCAGATAATAATGAATGGTTACGTGTAGCATGTTGTAGTGTCTAGTTGCCCAGTGAAGGGACGTAGCACCAGTTCTAGTCCTCTGCATGACGTCAGCACCACAGTCGAGCAGCGCAACTAGAATGTCCAATTCGTTTGTCAGAGTGGCCATATGAAGAGGTGAAATACCGTCTGCATTTCGTTCATTCACACTGACGCCGGCTTTGACTAGGTACGTGATCACCTCTGCCCTACGTTCTAGTTCGGTTTGACTATATTTCATGTCCACTTGTTCTACGGCACAGTAGATTTCATTTTTTCCTCTCGCATCTTTGTTATTCACCACCACATTTCGTTTCAAGAGTTCCTCTAGCGTTTCAACTGTTGTATGTTTCGACATGACGGCGTGATGGATCACTGTTTTACCGGAATCATCTTTTCCGTTTATATCGAGTTCTTTTTCTATCAGCAAATCCATTATCTCTTGAACAACAAGTAAATGTGCATTTTCTGCAAGGTAGTGGAATATCGACTCTCCCAATCTGTTTTTGACGAAAATGTCGGCTCCATTTTCGATAAGATATTCATGGATTCAGTGTCTCCAACACCAGCAATGATGTGTAAGGGAGTGTCTCCATTATTATCCCTACTATTCACGGGTACACTCCTTTCTAGCAATTTTTTCATCAATGAAGTTTTATCTTTTTCTTGACACTTTGAAACCAAATGTAGAAAACTTCCTCCGGTAAGGAGATTTTTCTCCAAAACATTTAGCACTTTGTCCATCAATTCAACCAAAACAAGATTCGGGAGCACGCCTTTCGAGAAGAGATGATTGAAGTCCGTTTGTCCGTTGATATTTTCGTGATTGATATCAGCTCCATTCTGGATAAGAAAATGGACGATTTCAGTTGTGATTTCTGAGTTGCTTTTTTTTCCATCGAGAGCTTGTAAAAGAACCGATTGTTTGAAACCATCAGTGTGGTTAACGTCTGCTCCCGCTTCTATCAGCTGACGAACGAGATTTACCGTGCGATTTGGAGAAATTATGACGTCATACAGCCCTTGTCCAAGAACACAAGTCTTGTCTCCTTGAGTCATACCGTCGCGTATATCTCGCAATGATTGGATAAGGTGCATAATTTCCTTGGTATCGCCCGTGGAGATGGCTTCCTTAAAGTTGTTTTTGAAATCATCCATCGTAACTTAAAAAAGAAATTCAGTTTAATGAATTACTACATAGTATGTACTAGTAAAAGTACAATCTGCATATTTCATTATTTAACTTGCAACGTTTTAATATAGAGAGAACAGCAATAATGTGCGTATGTTTATATATAGCCACAGTCATAAAAACCTCATGAATTTTATAATCGTCTTCCCCTTTACATACCGTACCCAATATATAAATGTACTTTTCTGTACACTGTAATATGGACGTTTAAAAAAAAAAGTAGACGTATGCTAAATATTTCAAATATTAGCCTACGATGTATATTGCAGGGGTTTTATTTTTCAAGTTCAGTGACAGCGTACATACGTTTTTTTTATTTACCAATGAATAAAGTTCCGGGCCCTATGCTCCCCAAGGAGCGAACAGGAATAAGTCAAGTAAGACAAAGATTTGAAATCAAGCTTTTTAAACGGCATCTATTTATAAATAGCTATTTTAAACAGGCTTTACTATTTAACAATATACATTTTGGTTTGCAGCTACGAGAATTGATTATCATCGAAACATTGAACAAAGCCAAGATCGAACTGATTGCGATTAAACAAACATATTTTACTTACCGTTTCACTTTAAATGAAAAGTCTCTTAGAAATGAGTCATGGATCTGTGTGGATACGGCAAACAAAGAAGAGTAAGACGCCAAGGAAGGCGACTCTTGAAGTCCTCCTGAGAGAGAGAGAGAGAGAGAGAGAGAGAGAGAGAGAGTCTTTTACCTGTTTAGCGTATAATTCAAAACGGAATATCAAACTTCTCGTTTTGTTTTTCTATATCGAATCCGGTTTTGCATCACATGCGTCGTTTTCAAGATCCATCTCAGATTCGCTAAGTACATGTATATAAACTGTCCATCATAATTAGTAACTGTCAAATTTAAAACAATGGATGCATGTAAACTGACAAGTACCACTTTAATCTTATATCTCATATAGAGTATTTTTACTTACATTTTGTTTGAGTTTTTTTTTTACCTCTTAACGCACGTTAATGAATGTTGATAAACGGAATTAAAAAAGAAAAATTAAAGTATTGTCACAATCATGCCCTTTCTACCACTCTTTCTCTTAAAACGATTTTTACATTATACTTTATAGGAAAAGATATTAGAATAGAGTCCCCCTTCACTGGGTTAGACCCCCCACCCCCGCCACCGATATTATTATCATATAGTTTAAAATGGTTATTTTTGATCTAAAAAGTAATATTTGTTCGTTTGGAGGATATTTTCTCTTTTCTTTTGTTTTTGTGTTTTGTCCGCTTTTCGTCAACGTTCAATTAAGACAATTTTTTATAAACTAAAATGTGATTCAAAACATTGTTCATGTGTGTGACTACGCCACTGCAAATAGTATTTTAGAAGAAAAAAAATTATCTCATGTTTTGAATGTTTATTTCATCATTTGTTTAAAGTTTAATTTTTAATATGACTGACTAACGCCCTCTCCCGCGTACCCCACCCACAAATCCAAAGCGAGCATTTTAAGAAATTGCTGGTCCACTGTCTTAGGACATTGTAGGAGTAATACTTTGTAGTCTTTGTGTGTTCTATAAAAATTTGTTGGTGGCATGGGCGGCAAGATCTATTTTGTATTATGTAATTGAAGTTGTACATTTCTTTATAACAATAAAGTGTGAATCCGCTCCATTTGCTAAAATAAAATTATACATGTATGTGTGTGTAGCGTAGTGATTACAAAGATAAACTTTATTCAGATTTAAATTCCAGATATTTTAGAACTCATTTTTGCTGATAATTAATTAATTAACGCTAATGAAAAAAATATAGTTTCTCGATTGGCATAAGTAAGTGTGAGATATTTAGAATCTATAAGATATCTAAACCGATTGAGGATTTTCAGCGAATTTACTTGTATTAAAGCACAAAAAATTGAGTCCATAATTTTTGCATATATACGTTTCTGTGTAGTAGTTTAGAAAATGTGTCAAAAGTGGCATATAGACCCTATGGGGCCGTATGTTTATACTTATCGCCGGTCTAATAGATATTTTGAAATCAAAATTGAATAAGGAATTGTTGTCGAGATAATTTTAATTATCTTAACGAGTAATATGGCACCGTTTGTCATATCAAAAGTTGTTCCTATAATTTGAAAATATCATATTAATGATTAGTTTTTTATTAACGTGTTCTAGAACTCAATCAAAAAATACTATTGTTTGGAAAAGACATAAAACAGTTTTTGTTAAATCTTGACTTTACAAATTATAATGTGATAACATTTCGATTGTATATATAGCACTTAATTTTTCATATTTTTGCGACATTAATTAATTATACCATGTAAACAGCATTCGGGTGTGTAATCAAATAAATAAAATAATCAATTATTCATGGAGATGAACATTTATTAGCCGAATTTTTTAATCTAAAGAACGTTTTCATATTTTTGCGACATTAGTTATACATGTATCATGTGAACAGAGCTCATTGTTTGATGCATGTTGAACCCTACATTTGTTCTAACATATTGGGGCAATATGTTATTGCTACATGCTGTTATCATTTACTAAATACGAGGGTCAATCAAAAAATACGAAGACAATGTGGCTGTTTATCATATATTTTTCATTAAATTCATAACTTACAGATTTTTGTATGCAACAATACTTATTTTATTGATATACGAAGTTTCATTCCATTTGTTGAAAAGGTATTTTTGTTACCCGATTTTAAAATCAACATGTTTTTTCATCAAGGCGCAGGGTAACGTTGAAAACTTGACGTCAAGATGGCGCCAGCACAGTTAATAGAATTATCCAATCTTTATATCACCCTGAGTCTTTTGTGCTTTTCATCATACAATATAAATCGGCACTATATCACTTGACATCTAATTTGTTCACAATTGTTCGAAAATCATAAGTTAGTTCCTCGAAGTTTTCTTATTTTTTTTACCGCATGTCTCTTCGTTTACAGTGAGAAAATCCCTGAATGTCAGATGACGTTGTTTATTTTTGATCAAATATTTACAGATATTCTATTCTCTTTCTTACTGTTTGATATTTAAAATACATTTACCACAAAATGTGTTAGAGATAAACACAAATGTGCAAATCATTGTTTACTTATTTTTTCCACTATTGAGCATTTTTACAGTTTTTTCGGATTTTTCCCGAGTTAAATCCATACTGTTTATACTTGTCGTTGCGCCGTGACGTCCGACGACGTCAATGATTTTAGTTAATTTTAAAGAGGACTATATGTCTTTAGTTACTGATACCTGTTCAACAAATCTATATATCCCGTCATAATTTGGTACATAGAATATCATAATAATTTTTGATTTAAGGTTTCAATATTAGTCGGTTTTAAGCCCAATTTATGAAGATATTACTTTCAACATAATCTGGTTTATTGTTGACAGAACACAAAGTTTGACCGTGCGCCGCGACCTCATTTTTGCAGGATTAGATTATAAATAATTCTTATAAATAAAGGAATATGTGAACGTTTTTGATTTCAAATTGTTTGAAACAATTGCTAAATTATGTCAGGGACGTATATACGTCCCTGATTATGTCTACTAAATTTAGTAATGATATGACGTTAACTTAGCTATGGCAAAAGTCTTCGTATTTTTTGATTGACCCTCGTATTTCAATTTTACTGTAACATTGATACAAAATTATTCAGAAATTTATCTCGTAGACTATATGGTATGCGTTCACATTTTTTTTAGGCGACAACAAATTTGTGAGGATGTTTTGGAAAATAAATATTAAATTATTCATGAATTGTGCAATCTTAATGATGAGATATTTAGGCCTATAAACATACTTTTAGTTATAAAAAAAATCTGTTTAAAATCAAAACAAAAAGAAGTTATTTCCCGATGAATCGGGAAAAGGGCACTATTAATAATTCTTACCACGTCTATACTAAAATGCTATACAAACAGTTTAAACCAGCGATGTGCCTACTTGCCTTTGCGAAGTAAGCACGTATAATTTAGAATTACCTCCCTTAAACACATGCGCTTTTATCATAATTTATGTAATAAATGCTTTAAAAGAATAATATTGTTTATTCAAGATATTCAACAATTTATTTTTAACGTTTCTTTACAAAAAAAATGTATAAATATTTGTTTATTATAGCTTTTATAATATGTGCAAATAAATATTTTGGAAAAACACTCAAAAAACAAGTTATAAGAGATGGTATTTAAAACAGAGTTGCTGATTATTTGGCAGCATCTGAAATTCATGGTCCAATCATGGATACTGTTTTGTATATTTGGAACGTGTTCAGAGTAGCCGACGGGTTATGATGAAACACGTGAATAATTTAAATGTAAGAGTAACTCCTCATTGTTTAAGAAAATCTGATCAGGTTTTAAGATGGCGAGGTCAGGGCTTGGGTACATGACCTATACAATCATGTAGCATGTAGCTGTCAATTTTGGGGAACTTAATTTTAAAAAAATCATGATTATTACACAGCCAATTCTGTAGGTATTAAATCAGATTGTAAATTTACAGGATTTATATAATGCCATTAATAAATTAATAAATTTAAAGGATTGATATAATGCCATAAATAAAATATTTTTGCTTCTTTTATAGTTAAAGTGAAAATGACACAAACCGAGTTAGAAAATTTTGTTTTGGCCAAGTATCACGATCCGATCGGCATATTCGAGCGTCATTTTCTGATGCTCTGAAAGAACATTGAAAACTTAAGTGATTCAGATATGTCAGTGTTCCTTTTCACAAAAAAATCTTACGACTAAGATAAAAATTTCACAACCCTATAAGTTTTCGCTAAATAAAGATATTCAATTTTTTCTAAAATATTATTTACAATATTGTCAAAAGTAAAAGTAAAATAAGAGTTTTTTTGAATGGGACATTGTCATGGGTATTAAGATATTTTGATCCAATAACATTTAATCCATTGTAGGATTTTTTTTCCTCTTGCTGAACACTTCCGGGATCGAAGTTGATAGTTTGCTGAATAATTATGCTTAAGTACATGTAGTAGTACGATTTTCCTCTATCGGGTACATGTAAATGAGTTTGACCACGATATCATATGAATTTGATGTCCAGATTATTGCTATTTGCAGGGAAAGTCAACACACATGATTTCGGGGGCGATACAGAGTATTGAGAATGTTTTGTTTTGTTTTTTAAGTTATATCATTTATTTATATAAGTATCCAATCTTAATGGCATTAAATTTCTGATTTTTTAATTAAGAAAGATATATATCTATACTTAATATCACTAAAAAAGGACGTTGTTTTCCGATGAATCGGGAAAAGGTGCTATTAATCATTCTTATCGTGGTCTATATACTCAAATGCTTTGTAAACAGTTAAAACCTACCTTTGCGTAGTAAACACATAATTTAGAGTAGCCTCCCTTGAACGTATGCGCTTTTATCATAATTTATGTAATAAATGCTTAATAGAATTTTATTTTTTTATTTAAATATTTCCAGTATTAGTTTTTAACGTTTTGTTACAAATTAAATACAAAAATTTTGTTTATTTTAGCTTTTTTAATATGTATTAGTCAATATTTTGTGAAAAACACTTAAATGACTTGTTTTGAGATATAGTATATGAATCAATTTTACCTCTCTTTGCTTCGCATTCGAAATCCATGCAAGTTTGGTTAATTTTGAAACGTGTTCAAACTAACCGACGGGTTACATGAAACACGTAAAATGAAAATAAATAATAGTGAATGTTAGGGAGGGTGCAAATAGAGCTGTGACATAGAATGAGGTGACAGATCACACGACCGCGTCCTCCAGATCTTTGCATTGATATACACGCCCTCTAAAACTGCTAAATTAAGGCTTATCTGCCTGTCATACTTATTTTCAATTTTGTCGCCGGTTATTTTCGACATTGATCTTTTTAATGTTGCACTGTTGTACATATAATTAATTTTAAAATTATAAAAGCGTTATTTTTAGAAGGACAAGAAAGTTGATTTTACTAACACACAAGAGATCTTTTGAAAATGAGAAAGTTTAAAGGTATGAAAACTAAGAAAAGTTATCTCGTCTGAAACGGCAAACTCGATTTCTGCATATACCATTAATCATTCAATGAGAATTATTTGCAAGGGTAAACCATTAAACACACTGTGTGAATAATACCTCGTAATTTTTAGATTAAAATAAAGATTTAGATAAAATTTTATCGGTTTTTACACCTGTGTTATATATATGTAATCTTTCAGTTAATTGAAAGCAAATTTCCAAAATTTTCAGCTTTAGATAATGAACAAAAACTTTTTTGGTTACTCAATATTGAAGACAGAGAAAATCTTAATCTTGTGGGCAAATTTATAAATGATAACATGCTATAGTACTCCTTTTTAAGTGAAATTGCTATTATTGTTACATGTATATACTTTAATAATTTTTACACTATTCATTGGCACGTCTTTCTCTTGTAATTATAATAATATGTCATGTACTTGTCTGTTCTAAATTCTGAATTAGAAATAAATGATCTGATCTGCTCTGTAATCATTCTACTATCCAACCCAAACCAACCACCAAATACAGTGTATATGTGCACGTCTTCTTTTCTGGAGAAAGGGGTAGGGTGCAGGAGTAATTTCTTCGTTTTATAATTATGTGAATTCTCTGTACTTTAATTAATACATCGTGTAAATAAAAAAGGCAATCTTTTACACCAGGGGCCCGTTTCTCAAAAAGGCCTACGTCCAGGCGTAAGCTTAGTCCGGACTAAATCAGGAACTAAACCTCAAAACCAGACTAAGTTGCGTTTCACAAAAAGGCGGAAACTTAGTCGGGACTAAATTTGGGTTTAAATCTACGCCTGCTAATAGGTAGGCGTAAGTCCTTAGTCTGTACACAAAAATGGCGAGTTTATTTGCTTCTAAGGCAAAATAAACAGAGAATTTTAATTTTGGCTTGTTTTACGTGTTATTAACGAAAACAATCACATTTACATGAACTTATAACTAAAAAAAAATACCTATTGTTCCTATTCTAAATAAATTAAGATTAAATCAATTTGATAAATAATGAAATTAACTCATTAAACGTATGTAATATATATAATATATTATATATACATTACTACTTAATAATTTTATCACAATCTGTTTCAGAAATTATTTTTTTTTTCGAATTATTTAAGTGAGAGGGTACATTTTCACTTAGTCAATTCAAATGCCGAACATTGAAATTATACTTATGTGTAAAATGTTTCTTATGATGACTTTTTTTTCACGATGTCTATATTGTTATTCTTTGACAATATATATAATATATATATATATATATATATATATATATATATATATATATATATATATATATATATATATATATATATATATATATATATATATATATATATATATATATATATATACAATACGTCGTACATGTATATTTTCTGCATTATTTATTTGCTCAATCTACTAAAAAAATATGAAACGTAAATCAAATTATTGAATACAAATAATCGAATAAAAACTATTGATTATTGTCTAAATATGTCGTTTTAACATGTAAACGGAAAGTGCAAATATAGATTATGTGTATAAAGCATGATCAGAAAGTTTCTGTACGAGAATTGCCAGTAAAGTAATGCCTCCTCTTGAATAGCAATCTAACACTTGTTTATATCAGTTATCGGGGTATACCCATCTTTAATTCTTCATACTTTAGTTAAATTTCATTTGATTAACGGCATTCAAAATTGACGCAAATTATAGCGTGTATAGCTTTAAAAAAGATGCTTTAATTCTGAATTATATATGTATTCCGCAACAAGATAGACGTATATAAGTACAGATAGATAATTGATTGTTAAATCAATTCTCAGTAAGCATACACTAGATTTTCATTTAAAAACCTCTTAAGTTAACATTATTTTCGTTCCGTGTAATTTTCGCCCTTCTATGTTCGCTCCGTCGTGAATTCGCCTAGTCACAGTTGTGTTTGAAGTTAATTAATTTTAGACATTGAAAATCGCTGTCTAAAATTCGCCCGCTGACAACGAGGGTGAAATGGCTGAAAATTAAACGGGGCGAATACTTCCCTGTATACAGTATAAACATGTATTACTTTCAATAACCCCCCCCCCCCCAAAAAAAAAATAAATAAACCAAAACAAAACAATCAAACGATTAATCCAAAAACAGCAAAGGTAGTTGGGGAGACCCCGGCCTCAAATATTGATAATTCCTGTGTTGTTAATTGTAGACAATATCTTTTAAAACTTTTATCATTTGAATCGCAGAAAATCAAGAATCGTTTCCATGTCATTGTCTATATTCTTACAATATTGGAACAGATGATGGAACTTTTCTTTCTTCTGTAGACATGGAGAAGGTTCATGTACATGTTATTTATAGTGTATATTTTCTATTTCAGCAGGTTGCTGTTTAAATCATAGTCATATTATTTTCTATAAATAATTTAGTGATATGATAAAAAAGAATCAAGCCTTATCTCAGAATCTGAAAGTGTCTAAATATCTATATGCAGCATTGACTTATCATTCTGCGTATGGGGCAAATCCCTGCATTTTATATATATTTTCAATTTTACACGAATATTGGAGTTAATTTCTATGCATTGTTTCGTTCAATTGATATGTACAATGGTGCCCCAATATCGTCTGCAATGCATTCAATTGTAATATATTTGGTTTTTGAAACCTGTTATATCTGCCTCTTTCATATCATCTGTATTTCTAAAAAATGTCATTATGTTAGAGAGGTATAAACATTTGTTCTACTTTCATTTATATAAACTGTTTTGAACAACTTGAAATATATGTATAACATGTGTACTTTCGGGTACATGTACTATGAATTGGAAAATTGATCCACCACATATTATCATAGCCTCAAAGCAAAACAAAATACGATATGCGCATGCTTAGTACTCAGCGGAGATGTCTAAGTTCTTCGACATTTAAACCCTAACTTACGCCTCTTTCAGAAACGCAACTTAGACCCGACTAAACATTGGCGTAACTTCGTTAGTCGGACTAACTTAAGCCCAAATTTACGCCTTTTTGAGAAACGGGCCCCAGGTGTCAATACAACTCGCCCACTAAATTATAACAATACAAGGCAATTAAGAGCCCCCCCCCCCCCCCCCAAGGGGGCGCGGTACAATTTATCTGGATAAAGCAAAAACGAAAACAAAACAAAAAACCACAAAACAGTGGCACACAGGACGTGTCAAATCCCTCGATCGCACCAAGGATGTTTATACGAAAAATAACTTGTACAGTCAATCTTAATTCGAAGGCGTCACTGCACGTGAGATAGAGTACTGCATTCTCGGACGAAACAACATCGGTACATTTCTTTAAATTTTGTTATATCTACAATTTTATTTTCTTATCAGTACAGTTGTGCCTCAATGCTAGCGATATTGGCATTACAGGCCATAAACACAATGTATTTTGGGGCGTTATCAGCATGATTATAATTTTTTCCTTCAAAATAATCCATATTTGTTGAGAAGTAAAATTGTGTAAATGTTTTTTTTTTTAAAGTGCAAGTGTAGAAATTAGATTAAACACGCATACCATTTAAGCATGCAGTCATCCTCTCGCTCGCAAAGGTTTAACAATCTGCTACAAAATACGCCAACAAACATAAATCTTTTAATGTAAATTTTCACAAAGCACTTTTTTTTTGTGATAAAAAAAAATATTTGAATGCCTTATACGGTTCTTGTATTCTTAGAAAAAATGATGATTAACATAAACATGATATGAAGACAAGATCACACACCTTTCAGAGAAAAAAAAATATATTTTATTTTTAGTGAATAATTAAAAATATATATCATATATAACAACAATAGATGGTATCGTGCAATCAATAAAACGTAGGGAAGCGGTGCTTTTTTGTCACAATATTTTTGTGATCGGCTTCGGCCGATCACAGTTGTGTCCATATGAGGCATCCGGCAAATTTTACTATTTGCGCACGCATTGCGCCTTGCACTACTTTATTTACTTTGCAATGACAACCTCATTTAAATCTTTAAATACACGTAGAATACTAAATAAACGTTACTCTTATCCGTTTGCCTTGAAATAAAAAACATACACACAGTTTCATACAAACTGATTCTAATCACGTTTGTCTTCACATATGCGTAAGAATATTTATCGGAAGTGTAATTCGCATACTAAAAGAATTGCATATTCATGTCTTGCTATTTCGGAACGGGGTAAAGTGAAGTCGTACCAAACTGACTCGTACCCAAACAGACTCATAATCCATTCTTCCGGGGATAAACATGATATTTAGATTGTAAATAAAAAGATATGCTGTTAAGGTTACGTTTTGAATTAAAAACAATTTAGAAGATTCAAGATAATTGAATGTAGAATTATGGTTATCTTCAAACAAAGTTTAATTATATCATCTCCTTTAAGTTTGCAAACGAGTATCAAATTTTGATTGACAATTTTTGCAGGCACGTAGCATCGTTTTTGAAGGGGGGGGGCAGAATCATCGAAAAATCTTGACAAGCAAAATTTAAAAAAACCCTGCCCCCCCCCCCCCCCCCCGATGCTACGTGCCTGTAAATTCGTTGACATGCAATCTTATCTTTTAAAAGAATTGTTAATTATATTGGAAATCAACAAGACGGTGCTATATTTAGTTTATTGCATGTACATTAACAGAGCTGACCAATGATATTAGCCTACATGCCGATCATTCCTTTAAAAGGAATACTTGTTTTAAAAATTATTTTACGTTTATTTGTACGAGTTATCTCTCCTGAAAAACAAAGCCACATAAGATATAGGTCTATTTCTATTATTTAACCTTGCACGAATATTTATTTTCTCAGTAAAAAGAATATACATGCAAACACCATCTTGGCCATTTTCTTCTTAATGTTTTTTTTTCTTCTAAATAATGAAAAGAGTACTCTGATGATGATTTTTTGGCTATATTTTTTAGAAATTAGATGTTATCAATGTTTCTTGTCGTACTGAAAAGTAAGGATATTGAAAGAACTTTCAGTATTAAATGTGTGTTTCAAAGATGAACTTAAATCATATTCTGTGACCTGCTGCTATGCTTTGCAGTCCTCAAGTGCATCATATAAATGTGCATTGTGACGTTCAAAATGCTAGAAATGCTAAAAACTTTACATCCTGATATACTAACTAGATCGAGTGTAACAAAATCCGCCTTTATCGTTAAGGAAGTTATCTCGGAATATCCATGAATCTTAAAAACAGAGTGTCTACAAGGCTACCATTGTCACGCTTTATAGCTACAAATACATCACGCTCATCGCACGGAACTTTACGTAGGCTCATTTTCGAAACGGTGATTACCTTTTGTTAGTTGCCAAAAAACAGGTATACCAATGAAGTAAATTTATTTGTGAAAAACACTTATTTTGATAAATTACGCGTCTAGACCCCATTAGTAAAAGGATTGAAAAACTTCTATAACTAAACGGATTTTCGGATTAAGTCTAAACATGCTATACCAATTTATACCTAAAATTTTTTAAGTTTAATAGCACGGCTAACATGGTAAGTGTTGAAGATTTCGACATTAAACGCCATGTTGCTAAATTTGGATTTCTATAACATGAACATAAATAATAAAAGTTCGTTTTTAAAACGGCTTCATTAATATAATCACTAGATAATATCCTGCGCAGGCGCGGGAGTTAACACTTTAAACATTTTAAAAATATGATGCAGTGCTTCATAAATATGGCCAGCTCTATTTTTTTTTTTTGTTGCAGCTGACTGGGAGAAAAAACTGCAAACTTTTTCATTTTATTTCAAACCAGAGAGTGGCTTTACAGTGCGTCGTTTTTCTTTTTCTAAATTTTGGTCTTTAGGTCTTTATGCCAAATTTCACTATAACTATTATCACTGTCTCAAAAAAGAATTTCAGGTAAAAGACTGTAACCTTACCCGACCCGATTCAAATTCCTCGTTTTATGCATACATCATCTATTCATACAGACGTAGAGTTGTAAACACGATTTGTTTATGTTTCACAAATTAATGTATATGGTTTACTACTAATCTGCAGTGGTATAAAATGTTTGTAATATAAAAACGCTAGATAAGTATAAACATATTTTTGGCATATCTTAAACTTAAGTTGTCAGATCCAAGATAAATGCCCGATGATTAATTCGCCCTACACTTTCTAAAAATCGCGCATTCAAGAAACGAACTGACTTATCTTATTTATTTAACATTTGTCGAATCTTAATTTCTATGTATACCATAAAGAGGTTCCCAGTAAATATACTCACTCTTTACTTAATAATTCAGTATTATTTCATTGCAAGTATATATTTTGATGCAAATTCCCACTAACTTGGATCCGCCAAAGCGTGTCCATCACCGTACTCTTATTTTTGCTATTTTGGGATGGTTTATCGAAAATGAAAGTTGTTTTTTTTTTCATTTCTCAATAATTACTTATCAGAAAAAAATCATTTATAGTTTATGGACATCAGCTCACACGTGGTGAAATACTAAAGGTATAAGCAGTTACTCTGGTGCTTTACTTTCGTAGTTTATTGGCAAAATGTCTTAATTTATAAGTATATAGAATATTTGAAAAATCTTTCGACAAACCTCGACGATTCGAACCGAAGGCAATTGAATCGGCCGAGTTATATCGGAACTGTTATTTACAGAATGACGTCAGTTCATCAAGTTTTGCAGTCCTTACTCTGATAGCTTATAAACTAGATCGATCGCAAAGTAAGGGAGGTATTATACCCCTCAACTATGATAAAATCATACAGTAAGACGATGTTTGAACAAATTTAACATTATTTGCAAAGTATTTTAATATAAACATTATCACCTAAAAATTACATACAACTAAAAATAAGTTTGAAGGCATACTTTTCTCACAAAAACATAAATAATATACTTAAGCTACCGGTACATGTACATGCATATGTATTCGTAAAATGTTTTAAAAACAATAAAATTTGACCGCATTTGTAATATAGTACTCGTAAGGGAGTTGAAAGAAATGTTTTATAAATACCGGATCTTGCCAGTTTGTCAGTTGAGTCAAGAATTAAAGAATATGTTTGAAAAAAGAAAAGAAAACATACAAAAGCAACTGGGTGTATTTTGTTTCTATTTTCGTTTAAAAGGTAAAATCCTAAAATAAAACTGTTGTCTTTCATAATTTTAAAACTTAGTTTTCGTTTCATCAAAAACTTCGTAGGAAAATATTTGTTAAAATAAAAAGGAAAAAAGAAAGAAAATTATAAGGACAACACACAAATATCTGCAAAGAGATACATTTGAAGTGACAAGATATGGGAGAAAAGTGGCGCGTAGTGATACTATCAAACGGTGGCGCCGTCTTTTAAAATAGTAGGCAGTTTATCAAAACCAGCACATTGAGTCTAACTCAAGTTATATATGGCTTGTGTCCAAGGATCTGTCTAAGAGGGGGTTGAAATAAATAATATAATACGGCAAGTATCTGAGTTATACATCAGACGAGCAAGATTAAAAACCCGTGAATGACAGTTATTATCTCCATCCTGCTTATCATTATTAAGAAATGCGAATATATCTTTTCTTAAAAAAACAAACAATCAATGATGTAACGTTTTGCTTTCCGTTTGGAAACAATAAAAACTTTGTTATAATTGTCAATCAAGCACGTGCTTGAATTTAAGTTAAGCGTTACTTTCTGGTGGACACCAATTATACAAACATTTAGGCAGTTTTCCAAGTTCCCTGAAGCTTTAGGAATAGTTTAACTGAATGCTCGACAACTCAAGTTGCTCAAAATAAATAAATAGCCAACAAGCGGTTTGCCGTTTAGCGGTTTGGCCTGAATTTGGTCGATTTATCCTGATTCCGTCAACGTGATATGGGACATCTGTTGATATTGACGTGGATAAAAGAACATTTTAATCAGAATACTTTTCAATTTTTACAATATTTTATCAAAATATGTGTGTTAAAATTCTCTGGAGAGGTAAAAATTATCAAAGCCCCAACCAATCTAATTAAAATTAGATCCTTCATGCTCCCGTATTTGATATGTCGCTGTACACAGCGACATATCAAATACGGGAGCGTGAAGGATCTAATATTAATTAGATTGAGCCCCAACGGAATTCGAAATGACACACATATTCGAAGTACCGACCCACGCTAGCTGTTAGGTCACAAATTTGGGATTTCTTTATGTTCTATAAAATTATACTTTATTTTATTGTTTATTTCGATATAAAGAAAATGTGTAACAATATGGAGGTGGCCCATACTATCTTAAAGTTCACGCCAATCGCGGGTCTAATTATGACAAATATCACCCTTTTATATATTCGGCCATGTATAACGAAATAATAATTTCTTAAAACGAGAGTTACCCCTTTTTTCATAGAATCATTGCACCGTAAGTCACGATGACAAGTGAAACGAATTAATCTGGTTCCAATTGTCGGTGGTACGAGTTAACAAGTCCACTGACCATTGCTGACTATTATAAATATGTAGGTGTCGCTAAACCGGAAGTTGATGTAGAATAAATGTTTCTATCAATTTAATAGTTATGATTCAAACAACGATATCGATAATAGTTGATAATCTGCAATGTCGTGGTCTTGTTATTTATTTATATTAAACCATATAATATCTAGTAATTATATTCTATATCTTTGTCGCAAATTTGTCTAAAAGTCAATGTCTGCATTTTGTTTGTTCATTGTACATGTCGAACAGCTGACATTTTTTAAAGCTGCAGTGACACTCGTTAAATGACGTTGAACACGCAGTACCGCTATGAAATATATGAAAGGGCTCAAAATACAGTTGAACAACCAGGCAAACTGCGCAGCCACCAGAAATGTCCTCTCTAAACTTCGAATACTGTACAAATACAATATATAACACAGCAGAAACAGAACGGCCGAGGACATGTAGGCAAAGAGTATAACAGAGGTCACCAGAGACATTTTGATGATATTGTTTTCAATGTTACGTTTGTTAATAGATCGTTGTTCCAGTTTGCGGGTCTTCCTCACGTGGAAAGCCACAATTAACAGGGAAGGGATTACTATAAGGTAGACTCGGAATGATACGATGACGTAGATGGATGACTGTATACCAGATTCATATCGAAGCAAGAAGTACAAAACGGCAAAACACGCACTCAGAATCCACAAAAGTGCTGATGCACCAAATATGTGTAGCTTGGTGATCTCGTTAAACTTGATTGGCTCTGAAACCATGTAACTTCGGAGTCCGAACAGCAATACCACGTGGGCAGCGCTTGAATGAGTGGCGCCATAAAAGACGATCAAAAACACCTGGCAGGGTAGCTCTCCAAGCTTAAAGTCCGTAATTTTTATTCTTGCATGAATGAAATACAGACAGAGGTTCACCAGATCCGTGAATATTATCGTACCAATGACACAAAATACTGTGCGATGGTATGTTTTGTCGAACACGATTTTAGAGAGCGTGAGCACATTTCCGAGTATTCCAAAAACAGATATAACGACAACCAAAATTTGAAGATCATTTTCGCTATTGAAATAAACTGGTATGTTTTCTAAAATAAAACTCGATTCGGTTGAAGAGTTATTTGTCTCGTTGTAGGTACTGTTGAGATCACTGTAAATAAAACAGAAACAGATAACATCATTATTTGAGATGAAACATGATTTTTTTTAGTAAAACAAAATAATGGTTCGGAGAAATTCTTTGATCATATTAATGCAATGGGTTTTTTTTTCTTTTGTTTTTATCGTTATACAGGAGATAACATTATATAAATAGTGCCTGTTTGGGAGGGTACCAGTTGAAATTGACACCCCGAGAAAACCATTGTCAACCGACGCTTCGCGTCGGTTGACAATGGTTTTCGAGGGGTGTCAATTTCAACTGGTACCCTCCCAAACAGGCACTATTTATTTTATTATACTGAATGTCTTAATTTTTATAGCAAATTTTACTGCTTTTATATAGAAAAGACGTGAATTCTACGGCGAACCGTACGCGCATAATTAACGCGCATGTAACAATTCGTTCTATCGGCCCGTTGCTAAGCGTGCGAGGGAGAGAGAACGGATTGTCAACTGCGTCTAAACCAATCAGATTGCAGTATTTAACATGAAAGTATAATAATATATAAATAGTGCCTGCTTGGGAGGGTACCAGTTGAAATTGACACCCCAAGAAAACCATTGTCAACCGACGCGAAGCGGAGGTTGACAATGGTTTTCGAGGGGTGTCAATTTCAACTGGTACCCTCCCAAACAGGCACCATTTATTTTATTATACTGAATGTCTTAATTTTATAGCAAATTTTGCTGCTTTTATATAGAAAAGACGTGAGTTCTACGGCGAACCGTACGCGCATTATTTACGCGCATGTAACAATTCGTTCTATCGGCCCGTTGCCAAGTGTGTTGCTAACGCTGAGGGTATGGGAACGGATTGTCATCTGCGTCTAAACCAATCAGATTTCAGTATTTAACATGAAAGTATAATAAAAACAAATACTAAATAATAACATTTGTTAGAAATACAATGGAATTGTGAATTAAGACAAAAAATTTTATTCTTAAGAATCCTGTAGGGAAAAAATCTCCCTTATATGAATATATAACATGAAAAGTAGATAAAACGTGTACATAAACTCAAAAGAGTGGCTATATCGCTCTGAAAGTCAAAACCATAACTGTTATATGGTACACGACTACACGTGTGTCTTTGACTTTTTACATGTGCTAGTATTTGGAAACTGCGCCTGAGACGGGTGTAATTACCTGGCACGGTTCTAAAGATACTACAATATATTTGACATCGAAATAAAGGCATTGTGATATTAACTGTGTAGATCTTAAATTCATTAAATCGTGAAACTCCTCCCTCAACCATTAGAAGGGGACCAAAGTTTAACATAAGGATGTAAAAAAAAATATAATACAATCATGCTACCATTTCTAATAATATTTGATCATTTTATTCAAACATGTACTCTTATACATGTATATCTTGAATAAAATATGAAACTAGAGAAAAATCCCTAGCATGTATTATTGATATGAAAAAAAAGAATAGATATTCTATTCACACGTGCAACAACTTGTTTGCATCCCTTGTTTACCTCGCTGTACGTGCGAAGAAAACATACAGGGCAGGTGGATTCAGTTTCGAATTATCGCTTGTTCTATTTCTTTTCTAATTTTTACATATTAGCCGAGTTTTATATAAAAAAAACAACCAAGTAAACAAAATATAATAGAAACAATTTCTACTTACCTGTATTGATACATGATCTATCTGGTATACGTATATATGACCTATATCTAAGTTCTACTTCACTAATTGTAACACTCTTTGTCTTTAATGCATACACGCTGGCAGCTGATGCCAATCGAAAAAATCACAGAAATGGTTCTCTGACGTAATCGAGTAGTTTCAGAATTCAAATATAGATAATCTTTTATCTTAGTCTTCAGAGCAGAGCGAAAACGTCTACGGTTATCTCAGTAAAAGAATGGATGCGTGCTGCTTTTGAATTAAAGTGTATACATTTTCCCTGTAAAACTATCGGGAAAACACCGATTTTTTTTTCCTATTTTAAATTGTAACATTTTGATAACCAGTCAATTGACCCTAAACTTAGAGATACATGTAAACTAAAGACCCCATTAATTTTCCTGCATGAACATGTATACACAGTAACGAGTGCATATCATGTAGATTATTAAATCAAAATTAAAATATAGTCAATAAATATTATTTAATAACAGTTTAGGTCATTTAGACTTTTAAAAATTTAGGTCATTATGATATTCACTGAGCCCTTCAAGCATATTGTACTTTGAGGGTAGATAAAATCGTCATGATAGTAAATAAAGTCCAGCACCAATTGTTAATTGAATCGTTTAAAAAATAACCCAGTGAAATTCAAAAGGGAGTAAAAGCAAATCCCTTATGCCTTAAATATGATTTTATTTGGAAAGAAGCAGGTTAATATATTCCTTGTCTGGTTATGGAATGTGAAGAAATTGATCGAGTAAACAAAACGAAAATATTAGACAAAATCATTAGCGACAACCTTAATTAAATGGGATGCATGCGTTGTACGGAAAGCTTCCAAACGACTCTTTTATCTTCGTCTATTAAAACATGCGGTTGTTTAAGTGAAAAAGAACTGGTTCGAGTTTACGAAGGACTAGTGAGATCAGTTTGTGAGCATGCATGCATGCCCGGTGTGGTCAACTCACCTGCCAAAACATCTAACTGACAATATCGAATCCATCCAAAAGAGGGCTATGGAAATTATAATACCTTCGCGTCCATATGAAGATGCAATTAAAGACCTCCATTTAGATTCCCTTGAAAAACACAACACGAAAATCTGTCATTCTTCAAGGAGTTGGAAAATCCCTCGGAGATATTACACTGCCCTTTGACAGCATCCTCTGATAATACATATATTTATACGCGTACAAAGTACCAAATGACAAGACTAACCGTTGCAAAAATAGTTCTATCCTTTGGTTCGCCAAGAAAGTAGACAAATATTAGTAGCTAATGTCAGAGTGCATTGACTCTTTTAGACATAGATTAATTGTTTTTAAATATTGTTTATAACATACTTTAAAATCGTTTAGTACTAATCGTTTTATATAAAAAAAAAAAAGAAGAAAACTTTTAAAATGAGTTCATTATCTAGTTGCCAAAAAAAACCATTATAATTATCATTATTTTATCGTGTTATTTTGTGAAACATTAACGATATTTTCAAGCGAGATATCCCCCCTACTTTATAAATAATCATTATGTATCTGCTTGGATATCAGTAACTTTAACTTGATTATTTCAGTAAATCATATCATTATCATAAATGTCACAACTAAAGCTCAGCAGGTCTTGCTCTGAGTATAGTACCTATTGAGCTGGTTTATGTCATCTAAACATACATTCTCCCCGACCATGTTTCATTAGAGTTAGAAAAGAAAGAACGTGCTAATAAATTGATAAATTGCCTTCTATTACTAAATTTTAGGGCGGATTTAACGCATTGAGAAAAAACTCCAGCAAGCTGCATTTGGATGGAAAATTGGGAAAGGGCCTTTTTCAAATACATTTTCGCAGTGAAAAAAAAGTTAATCAATTAGGATGTCTATTGGTGTATTGATTATATAATTCTATAAACGTTCATCTTACGAACTAAATAATTTAAAAACTGGACAATTGTTTAAGAAAACAATTTTCAATTGAGCCCAATAAGCAAACATAATATGTGTCGGACAGAATTTTAACCTTTATTATAAGAAAAATGAAACATGCAGTTTTTAAATTTCGACGCCAAACACACTTCTTTCATCTTTCAAATTTGTCAGTGTTTGACTATAACTACATTGATAAACAGTTATGTCGTTCATATTAATAATAATAAATAAACACCACCACCACCCCCACCACCCCGGAATGCAATGAAAAGGTTTCACAAATCTATTCAATGTAATTCTTCCCACAGATGCACATTTGCAACTTAAAAATGCTGTTTGTTATTTACAATGTAACCTGTCACTATAATACACATTTTCCATCGGTAGTCTCTGCATATATATCTCCGTTTTCTGAAATAGCACATTTGAAATGTTACCAATCGACAAAAGTAAAGTCTACAAGTTTGTCGACTTTTGACATGACCAGATATGGAAACAGTGACGTCACAGATAGCTGCAGGAAAAGGCCTGCCGTAATCGCCAGAATCATAATATTTCTAGATAACAACAGTTTTTCATTGAGTAATGCACAGTGACACTAGTTCAGATATTATTCAGTGGCGTTGGAAGCAAATTGAAAGTTGGGAGGGGGGGGCTAGACTAATCGACAAGCAAAAAAAAAAAAAAAAAAACCTAATTCCCAAACTCATGAAATTCCTAATCCGTGGTGGGGTGGGGGGTGGGTTGGGGGGCGTAGTATACCTATTACTGCAATTTTCAATATCACTCCTAATATTTCCTTATTTTCATTTCAATTCCTTACATTCTACCGAAAATGTGGGAGCGGGGGACGGCAGTTTCCTGATACTTCAATTTTTGATATATAGATTTAAAATAAATTTTGTTTGATTCGAGGAAAAAGTGGGGGGGGGGGGGGCTGACCCTTTCCCTGATGCTCTGTGCCTGATGGTTAGGTCCAACTTTGCAAAAAAAAGTGGGGGGGGGTTGTTGGAAGCACTTTTCATCAGACATAGAATAAATATGCGAAAATGGGGACTAATTGGGGATTATTTGATTATTTGCATGGGTAGACTTTAACCTACAAATCCTAAGGTAGTTTATGGCTACTGCGACCTAGAATCAAAGACTGTACGAAAAAATCATGATGCTGTCAGACTCAAATTCCCATAGGAGCCGATTTGGCTGATAATTCGATCGACCGTGAATTATTGCCACTGACTGCATCACGTGATTTGCTGATGACTGCAACCGTTGAATCAGCTCTTGTTTCCCCGTCAGGAAATGTGTCTTGAACTGCACGTAATAAAAACACGGAGCCATTATTCAGATAAAAGAAGAGCAAGAAGTGGTTCAAAGACCCGTTAGATATGTGACACTTTAGTACTGGTAGCACCTTTCATCAGACATAGAATAAATATGCGAAAAATGATGCTGTCAGACTCAAATTCCCAAAGGTTCCTTTTAGCTAACGTACTAAAGTACATTAACAGTAATTTAGTTAATTTTACTGACTTTTTACAAACAATTGGTTAATTTGTTTCAAATTCCGCATGAATCACCAAAGAAAGCTTTTTATTAATGTTATTGTTTAAATATTGTCACCGGCCGCACTAAGTCCACCGAGAACATTGGGCATATTGGACTCATGCTATTATAAAATGAGAGAGAGAGAGAGAGAGAGAGAGAGAGAGCGCGAGCGAGCGAGCTAGCTTTCTTTCAAAATCAAGTTAATTACCCACCCACCCCTTTTTTTTTACACCCACACACATACATGAAAATATGTGAAAATGTGACAGCTGTTTCGTTGGAGTTCAAAAAAAGAAGTTTTTCTTATGAATGTTTTGTGTCTTTGTAATGAAGACTATTGTGATCATTTCAGCTAGTACGAACAGAGTGTAGCAAATGTATGGCAACAACAGACGGGGGTTTTTCGCTCCAATTACTTATTCACCCTGATAGGATGGACATGCGCGGATCCAGAATTTTTTTCCAGGGGGGGGGGTCCGAAGGGTAATTGTGTTTTCCAGGGGGGGTCCGAGGCATATTTGCGATAATTTTACAATGTAAATTTAATAAATTTTCATTTTCCAGTGGGGGTCGGGACCCCCCCCCAACCCCCCCTCTAGATCCGCGCATGATGGATCATATCTTAAAATGGTCTTGAGAATTATGGAGGGTATAATCGTGTTAAAAAATCCAGACCTGTAAACTTGTAAATTCAAATATGCAGTCGTGTTGGTATGAATGTATGTGATTCTGATCGTGTAACCTATAATAACTCGAGTATAAACACTTTAGGATTTGACTCAGTTCCTTCGTATGATGCACATTTTGCTGCTTAATTGTTTTTGTTAGTTAATTTAACCTTCAACTTTGCACATTTTAAATCCATAGTGTCTGCATTTGTATCTTCACCCTCGGATATAGCACATCTGACATTGTATGTAAAGTCTACAAGTTTGTCGAATTTAGACATGACCTTATATGGCAAATGCTCGCTGCGGGAAAAGGCATGCCGTAATCGCCAGAATGGACTGAAATAAACATAAAATTCAGTTAAACTGTTCAAATGAACGATACTTTTTTCTTTGGATCAAAAATCATTTTTTTAATTTTTTTATAAAAAAGATTTTGAGGTATGATTGAAACTGGAGCAAACAAGAAGAGGTGAATGTTTGTAAAAATCGGTGCAGGTGTGACGAATGCGCTGGTTTCTGTAATATAATTCCCATGGACACTGGTACATGTAATATACGATAAGGGTTAACTTTTACTAAAGAAGAAATGCCTAAAATCTATTCTAATATCGGTAAAATAATTTGACATGTAATTGAAACTGAAAATATAAAGTTGAATACGTACTCTTTTCTAGAAATGAGACGGATCAAGAAATTTCCTAGGGGGTGAATATCTTTTGTGCGGCATGGGGTTTGGAGACCGCCGTGAAGCCCATATAGCTTCATTGCTTACCTAAATGCTAAGAATTTTGAGAGTAAATTCTTTAAAATTAAACGACTTGCAAAAAAATTTGGTAATTTTTCGCGGAAAACTGTATGTATCTATATATTTTTTCAAATATCAAAATGACTTTGTTGTGCAAGTGCATGATAAATAATAAAACAATCTGAAACTGTAATGAAAGAAGTTTTATAATCATTAATTAAAGTACAAAATGTTGTAAAAAATTTAAAGGTTCTGAAGAAATGAATAAGGGATACTAGTATATATTTCATGCGCGGATTCAGAAAATTTTTCCAGGGGGGGGGGGGTATTTGGGAGGGTAACAACTGTTATCCTCCTAAACAGGCACTATTTATTTTAATACACTGAATGTCTTAATTTACAGAAATTTTTACTGCTTTTATATAGAATTGACGTGAATTCTACGGCGAAACGTACGCGCCTAATTTACGCGCATGTAACAATTAGTTGTGTTTCCCGTTGCCAAGTGTGTTGCTGACGCAGAGGGTAATAGAACGGATTGTCAACTGCGTCTAAACCAATCAGATTTCATTTTTTAACATGAAAGTATAAGACAGATTGTATAACAATGTCGCACACTTTTGTGCAAAATATCATTTCTTGAACAGAGTTTGCAGTGAAAAATATGAAAAGATAACTTAAAGTAAAACAGTACTTTCTAGCATCTGATATTGCTCTGAATAGTATATAACTACTCGACCTGGTATACCGGTACGTTAACTAACCATGCATTCGCCACGACCATGTTCAGTATAGCTAGAAAATAAAGAACGTACAAGTTTATTAATAAATTGCCTTCTATTTCTTTTTAAGGGAAGGGTATAACGTATTGAAAAATAATACCGGTAGCATTTGGGTGGGAAAATTGGAAACGACCTTTTTCAAACACATTTTCACAATGAAAAAAAAGTTAATCAATTGGGATGTATATTATTTTGTGTATTGATTATGTAATTTCATGAACGTTCATTATACAAACTTTTGAGCAAACTAAGTAATGTGAAAATAGGAAATTAAGTAAACATTATTCGATTGAGCTCAATAAGCAACCATAATACGAGTCAGACAGAATTTGATTATAACCTTTATTATATAAAAAAGAAACCCTGATACTATTTATGAAATCTCTCTTTCTCTTTCTCTCGCTCTCTCTTTCGTTTTCTCTATCACTTTCTCTCACTTTCTCTCTTTCTCTCTCTTTCTCTCTCTCTCTCTCTCTCTCTCTCTCTCTCTCTCTCTCTCTCTCTCTGCAGACTTTATGCGGCCGGTGACAATATACCCGTATGATTCGCACGATGACGTAACTTTATCCTTTCATAAAAAAAGAATTACTGCTGCATTCTTGAGAGCTGTGTTGCAACTTTTGATGCTATAAAAAGTATTTTTCCATTGGCAACCGTATGTTATATATAAAAAACTATAGTATGCATTACTCAATTAAGCCAAAAAGTGTGTTTGTGTTGGATATCTCCCGAGTCTTTGAACTATTTTTCTTTCTCTTCTTTTAAAAAAAAATATATCTCTGTGTTTGTTCAAGACATATTTCCTGACCGAGTTAAAAGAGATGATTCAACGGTTGCAGTCAGCAAATCACGTGATCCAGTACAAAGTCATCCAATGACAATTCATTGACGATTGAATTATGGTTAATTAAATTACTAGTATCCAATGACAATTTACATCGATGGTACCAGGGTCAAGATATCCAATTACATTCAAGGAAATTCACGGTCAAGGGCATCATGCATGGTCAAATTGGCCAATGAAAAGGCACGTTCAATGTCTTCAACAATTCTTTATCTCTTATGTTTTTATTGTATAACAGCGTACGAAATGTTATTTATTTTCAAACAGAGTTTACAATGAAAAGAATGAAAAGAGAAATATTTTCATTTATCAGTGTTGTCATGTTGTAAATTTTGAATTTACCGGGTGGCAGTAAATACAAAATTTACAACATGACAACTAGTTGTCATGTTGTAAATTCGAAATTTACAACATGACAGTGTCTTTGCCTGTGATAACACTACGTATCGATTTTGTATTATACAATCCAATAAATTCAAATGCCGTATAATGGGGCGCAAGCGGGGTTTGTTTATTATATTCAAATATTTAATCGTACAATTGCTGAAAATTATATAAATATAAGTAATAAGGAATCATTCTTTGAATATAATGAGGTGATAATTTCTGTCGGGGCGTAATCAAATCTATCATAAAGCCCTTCGGGCTTTATTGGATTTGATCACGCCCCGACCAAAATTATCACCTCATAATACTCAAAGAATGATTCATTATTCCTTAAGTATAAAGCAGTACTCTTTAGAAGCATTCATTCATTCATTTATTTCAATCTCAACACCATTGTACAATGGTACACAGAGATAAATAATAATACAATATGTGGTATTTCTTACTAATTAACAACGCATGCGTAAGCGAGAGAGAGAGAGAGAGAGAGAGAGAGAGAGAGAGAGAGAGAGAGAGAGAGAGAGAGAATAAAAAATAAAACATGTACAAGAAGCTGATTTACATGAACAAGTAGGAACTGTTAGCTCTGTAAGTAATATTTGTATCGTATACAATAAATTAAAACTTTACAAACAAGTGTTGTGTTTAAACCTTGATCTAGCTTACAGTATATAAAAGGGAGTTATCAGTTCAGTTATCAAAGATAATTATATGGATTTTTACAAAGTTGGCAAGCGTATCATTTCTTTCTTTCGTCTTATGGGTCTTCCCATAAACTATAGAGTTATCGTTACTGAAAGAGTTATCTTCCCCTTATAGTAGCCTGGTTCCCGAGGCTTTCCGAAGTGCACTTCGGAAGGCCTCGGGAACCAGGCTACCCCTTATAGCAGGTATGCATTACTTCCGGTTATTCGAAGAAGAGTAAGCAGTGCGGGAGTTTACATATACGACGTTAATAACGACTTTTATTACAACAAAAACATTTGATAATATTTGAATCACCAAACAGAAAACATCAAAAGTTATCTAGAATTAAATGAAAAATTAAAGTGAACGCAAAGAATGCGTTTGATTACAATCAATAACATGTACGTGATAATGTACGTGATATACCTATTTTTTTTATTAATCAGCAAACATTGCGAGTGAAAGACATTTGGATTCTTATTTTTGGGACAATTACTTCTTTTGTCAATTTTAGAGCTAGCGGATGGATGGTGGTATAGTGATTTTTCTGATAAAATTAAAACAAAATTTCTCTGAACCCACCCTGTTACGCAAAAATGAAAGATGTTATAAATATTAGAGAGGGCTGGAGTTGAAAAGCGGACTTTTTTTTTCTAGAAATCAAATATAGAAATATAAATTCCTAACGAACTGTCTCTATCCTTTTTCTGATGACAACGCAAAAACAATATACAGGGGAAGTACGCATATATATAAGTCTGATTAAATTCAAAGATACATGTACGAGACCCCACCCCCCCTTCCGCCGCAAACTTCACGGACTGGGATTTCTGGAATTTTTGATGTGATTAATTTAATATTTTAATTGTATTTCGTCATGATTTTCGGTCGGTCTGCTCTACCCCCCCCCCTCAACCCTCTGTTTGCGCTAGTCTGTTGAGATGCATTCGTTTGAAATGTTATGCTTTCATGAAAAAATAATACACACGCAGTGGCTATACTAGTCACCGACGGTCATCAATTCAGGCACCTGTACCTGTCATGCAGGATGTTTAATCAATGACAACCATTTTAATTTCTAAACAAAACAGATTCGTTGTATAATATACAATGTAGATATTATAGGGTTAAGAGGAATGACAGCGTTAAAAATTAGAGCACAGTGCTTTACTATATAGATGTCATCGAAATTAGAAATTGTTTTAGGTTTAAAATAATAGATCCTTTTTAAGCCTTTGATGAGACTGCTTAAATACATTTTTTGTGTATGTTTGTTTGTTCGTTTTACTTTTAGTACCTTTATTACTTTTATCATTTATCTCAGCGCCCTTTTTTATAATTGAATTGTACTTTATTTACGTACCATCTAACAACACCATGTTAGGGAATAAACATTTCATGAAAACTTATGAATGGAATGAACTATATAAATATAAACGTGAATGTTGACGATCAAAATCGCAACGCAACTTGATTGCATGTCACATGCGAAAAATTACTCAAAAGCTAGGTTGCAAATGTTTTTATCCATTATCTCTTAAACCATGATAATGAAATTGAAATTAGTCATTAATTAATCTAAATAAAATCCATCAAGAGGAAGTATTTAAGCATTGAATCATTATTTTTTGAAAGATATAGTCTCATAACTGCAGCGGTGTGTGCATACAAATTGAGTAACGCGCATTAGCAAAAAATATGTGAAATGTAAATATAGTAACATACGCCAATGATCAGTACAGATACGTAGGTATAATGCATAACTTTGTACCTCGACCTACTGTCTGTATGACTGCTCTCTTGATAATACAATGTACGTCATGTACATGTATCAGCTGCGCTCTCCTGAAACCACGCACTTCGCCGCCAACTGCATTGTGGCAGGCGCCTAGCATCATTGAGGGCAAGCGCCCCCCCCCCCCAACTTTTTCTTGCAGCAGATATTTTTCATAAAAATACATATAAAGAAAGTGAATAAACATGAAGTTGCCCCCGCCACTTTTTTGGGATCAAGTCAAAAAATTGTGAATCTGTGAAAAGAAGGAAATGAATAGTGAGTCCCTCCCATCCACTTTCGAAAACCATGGTACGAGCGTGGATGGTACAATTAAACACGCTCGTCAAATCTCCCTACTGTTTTTTTAGTTGCAGCATCCTTTAAAAGTATATGTGGCGTATTTGGAGTAAAATTGTTGACATGAGTTTGAGTAAAAATATACATCATACTTCTTATAATTAGACGTTTCACAAACTCTAGGCCCATAAAACATGTTCTGTCTTTAGTTATTTGTCTCTAAACTTTGCTACACGTCTGATGAATATTAATGTAATCCGCCATTTACAACGCCACTGCGCATGAGTGCGGGAAAACCTACATGTAGCATTGAAAACACGATGGAAGAAGAGTTTGTTTACAAATTAGAATCACGTTTTTCATATCTTAAATTAAATAATTCTTATATCAGATGATACTCGAAGCATTATTATTCCAATATTCATTAATGTAGAACGATATAAATTGTTTATTAAGTGTAATAAAGACGAAGCACGATTTTAGCATCATTGACACGGTAAACGGTGTAAATACCCCTCTCCATGAAGGATGCATGTACTGAGAGTGTTTATTTATTCTTTATTCAAAAATTCCTCTAAACGAAAATCCACTTGTGGTTTAAAACTTATAAAGTAAAGACACAGGACACATGGAGCACGAACCTGAATAGCAAAACCCCTACAACTTCATCATGGAAACTTAAGTTTAATTCGGCTTTAATTCCTGTTCCATCAATCTACATGGTCTCCGATGACAATCTTCCCTTTGTTCCTATCCTTGTCAGTCTGTCTCTTTTTTCTTTCATTGTCAAATCTGTCAAACTTAACGGTATACCTATCATTCTCGTCGTCGCCATTCTTGTTGATAGACCAAGATGGATGTCACGTGACCCATTTAAGGAGGGGTTATTCAAATCTTTTGTATTTTTTACCGTGCCGGTAAAAAATAAAAAATATTTTTTTTGATTTCTTGTATCTTTGTTATGCGATTGACTTATAAAGCGTAATTTGTGTGAAAGTCCTATCTTTAAGTAAAGAAATGAAGCAAATAATCAGATCTTATTATTGTTATTCACTAAAAATACGCCACATATACCTTTAATTGCACAATGTTTTTTTTACAATGACAATTTAAATCAATAATCGATTAAACAAGACAAAAAACGTCTATTTCCAGTGTCGTAGCTAGGATTTTTTTTTAGTGTATTCAAAATCGGCAGGGAGTGCAGGGGGCGAAGCCCCCGGAAGCTCCTGGATATGAAACACGGATGCCCCAGCGGAAACCTTTGATATTTGGCGTATTGAAACAGCTCCATTTTTCAAAAGCAAAACATACAAACTTTTGATCAAGTTTATTATTGTGACTTTGTTCAAATTCGAATCATTCGCCGACTTTAAGTAAAGACAAAATACAATTACGGACAAACAGGCAGGCATACACTCAAAATTAATTGTGTTTCCAGATTTTAGTATGAATATATAAACTGAAAAGGAGTTAAACGTTGTTTATCTGATTTCAATAATTTTATTGCAGATCATTCTTTTAGCAAATAAAATGAAAGTCAATGCGGTATAGTCCGTCGATATATTAATTCAAACGAACTTCCATTTTAATGTAATGTATGGAAAGACGGTATTTTCCGGAATTATAGTAATTGCAAAATTTACGATGAAAATTGGGTAATTAAATATGCAGATTATTCCGTAGAGCCTAAGAGGCAATTCGATGTGTTTACGTACAAACAATAGGAAAGTCTTAAGACCTATCCTTTGCAAAATTCTGTGTATTCATTTGCGTTTTTGCGTAAAGGGCGATACGCCACTGATTTCAATCATTAGTTTATACTGGTTACATAGCGCTATACCTGCTCAAATGGGGAGATAACTCATGTTACGAACGATAACTCCAGGTTACGAAAATCCCGATAGTCGCAAATCGTATATACAGAAATTTGCAGTAAATATTGAACGTAAAAAATGTATTCCTTTTATGCATATATGTATGTGTACAACGTCACATCACTACCTATATCAACTCATATATTCCACTTCGAATTCACTCTTACATGTACTAAAAGTTTTTAAAAGAATTCCTCCGATAATCATATAAATAATGTACATTTAACATTTTTATCCATTCGGAAGGTTGGCAGTCGTTTTGTTTTTAATGGGAGATAAGGAGACTTGCATTTACATTAGTGAGGAAATGAAGTTATCAGCATAATTCTACAAATACAAAACATATTGCAGGTTTGCTCCATAAAATGAAATCTCTTTATATATACATCTATTACATAATCTGTAAAGTGCAATACATAAAAAACACACATGATAATCTCATTATTTACAATAGTTCATGAAAACATTTCAGCAATCATCAAAATATTCAATAATTAACAGCAGCAAAAAAGATTATGTCAGCTCTATCTTCATGCGGTAGATTTCAGAATCATCAGATTATTTCACACCCATCATTTTGTTTTGTTATTCCTACTGTTAAAAAAACTGTTTACGCATGAACTGCTCAAATTTCAGTATACTCGCAGGGCTTTTGACAGGAAACGAAATTTGACTCGTCAATTTATTGGTATAATAGTAATTTAAAATAAGTGTTATAATTATATATTATAATAATTATATATGTTACTATTCATTGTATCGTAAACGTTGTCCAAAAGGACATGGAACAAGTTCAATGATTACGTATAGTGGCGCTCTACCGGATGTTGATTCAGGGATAAACAGAGCAAAGATACTCATAGTTCTGCTAAAAGCTGATAGACGACTTCTTGGGTTTAATAATATAATAATGAATAATAGCTGATTATTGGCCTCTATTCTTGGATATTAGCGGGTTCATAAAAGGGGCTTTACATTTAGTTCCTTTGCAAAAATGTACTAAGTATTACACGTTTCTTTATTTTTAATATATTGTACCCATTTTAAGTCGCTTAAATTATACGATGATACAACATAGGTAGGATTTTTTTTATTGTTCCTTTCATAATAATTGTTCTTTTTAAAATCAAAACTGGATTGAAATAGTTCATAGTTTCATAGTTTGTCTTGTATTGCTGTTTTGATGCGCTTAAAACAGTTACGAGCGCGCAGTGCCGCAATGAAATATATAAAAGGGCTCAAAACAGAGTTTATTAACCATGCGAACTGAGCAGCCACCAGAAATATTCTTTCCAGGTTACGAAAACTGTACAAAGACAAAACATAACACAGCAGAAACAAAACGGCCGAGAACATATAGGCAAAGAGAACGACAGATGTCACCAGAGACATTTTGATCATACTGGTTTCAACGTTGTGCTTGCTCAAAGAGCGCCTTTTGAGTCTATGCATCTTCTTCACGTGGAAAGTTACAATCAGGAGGGTAGGAATGACTATTAGGTATACCCGGAAAGGTATGATTACGAAGGTCGAAGACTGTATGCCAGACTGGTAACGAAGCAAGAAGTATAAAACGGCAAAACACGCACTTAGAATCCACAAAACTGCTGATGCACCAAATATGTGTCGTTTGGTGATCTCGTTAAACTTGATTGGCTCTGAAACCATGTAGCTTCGGAGTCCAAACAGCAATACCACGTGGGCTGCGCTTGAATGAGTGGCGCCATAAAAGACGATCAAAAACACCGTGCATGGTACATTTTCCAACTGAAAGTTCATTTTCGCTAGGTTTGCATGAGTAAAATAAAGACATAGGTTCACGAGATCCGTGAATATGATAGTGTCTATGACATAAAACACTGTGCGATGGTATGTTTTGTCGAACACGAGTTTGGAGAGCGTGATCACATTTCCGAGTATTCCAAAAATACATATAAGGACAACGAAAATGAAGTGGTCAGTCAAATAAACTGGAACATCGTTTCGTACACTCATCTGATCAGTAGTAGCATTTAGGGAAAACATTGCGTTCTCTAAAGTGTTGTTGTGCTCACTGTATAAAATATAAAAAAAAATGACAAAGACTGCATTAAAAAAAAGAAAGACTACTTTTGTGAATTAGTATATTGACTAACGTTTACGTTCAGTTTACTAGTATTCAAAAATGTTGAAATTGTTTATATGGAGGATAATATACATGCGCGGGTTTAAAATGGGGGGGGGGGGGTTCGGCGGGTCTGCACCCCGTTTTGTAAAATTTAAATTTTTGAAAATTACAGCGCATGATATAAATTTGGTTCCCGTTGACATTCTTGTTATTTGTTAACATGTGCAGATTTAGAGGGTGGGGTGTCTAACAAATATTAGACTAAAAACCTAGCTGAAGAAACACTAGTTTCTATCATGGTGTGATGCAACATCTGTCAACGCAAAGACCCGCTTTTCATAAATTCTGAAAACCAAATCAAAGTACTGAAGTACTGACGGGAGTTGATTTTATCGATTTTTATTTATTTTAGAATCAACGATATGTTATTTAGCATGACAATTAATTTCTAATCTCTATTTAAATTACGCACATTTTTATAGTATGAATTCTCGGACTTTTCCGACAAGAATTTCTAGAAAACCCAAATATGAATCATGTTGTGTAATATTTAAAGATATAATTAATTCCATCAAATTATGTATCAGTAATCGAAATATTTCTAAAAATTGTACACATGTCTGGATTCAAGCAATATTGAACTCTAGTATCGTTCAACCAGACGCTCGGCTGTCTTCGTTAATCTCTCTGCTTGTTGGAGATTTACGGAGACAGCCGAGCGTCTGGTTGAACGCTCTGGCGTAGGAATACATACGACTACAAAAAATATCTAAATTGTTCGTACTATTTAAAATTTGACTATTTTCAAGGTATTTATAAATACGTTTTCTTGAAAAACAACAGTTTAGCATACACTGTACATTACACCACATTCATCTATTATTTAAAGAACTAACTCTTGTTAGCGGTGATGATTTGTGCTTAGGTCCAAACACTGTTTCACTTTCGGTTTGCCAGAGTAACTGCATAGGAGAGTTGATTAAAATCAACTCCCAATAAATCATTTCTTTTTAGAGAGAAAGAAAGTTAAAAGTTCATTTGCAGACATAAAATCAGTTTAATTTATAACTCGTTTTATCTTCAAATGCTTAATTTTACACCAACACATTAATGCATTTACGGGTGTTCGATGGTCGTGGCCAATTTTAGACTATTTTAATCAACAGGTAATTTTGCGATACCCACCACCTTTATAAATTGTACCCGATTCTTGCACTGATTCGGATTTTTTTTTTCCGGTGGGGGGTGGGTGAGGCTGAAGGAGGATTTTGTGTGCCAATGGTAGTGATTAAATGCCTATTATAGGAAACTTTAATTATAACTTGAATTTAATATGTTATTTTTTTTTTCATGGTGCACGTCCTTTCCACCCAATCATAGGGATACTAAAAATGTAATATCTATAGAAACCACAAATCATAACATTGGGGCCTTAATTTTGTTTTCGTGTTTATCGCTTTTTTTGTTTATTTTAAATCATCTGATGATTTTTTTTTAAACATTTTGTAATATCAGAAGTTGGGTGGAAAAAAAATTCTTACCTGTATTCATACATGGTACCTGAGGGTATATCAGAACCGAGTACTCCTTCAAAAGAAGTTATAATATGCGTCCTATTCACTGACGGTTATTATGGAACCACTAGATCACAGGCGAGTAAAAAAAGAAAATACATGCAGTGATGCAGTTGTTTTAAAAGCGTTGCATCAATGCAGATTCAGAATGTTATCTCGACCCTAAAATCGGGCGAAACGTCTGCTGCGATAATTCCAAAGCGTATCAAGTATTAATAGGTATTTTGAAATATTTTCTCTGTAGAATTCTCTGTGGGACTTAACCTCATAAGCAGTTTTGAAATTGATTTTAATATGATAAATTTATGAAAGAAGATATTGATTCTGAAGAGTTGGAATGAACGCATAATTTATGTATCTGACTGTTAATTGATGTTTGTACATCAAAGCAAACGCAATTACAAAAAATGTAGGATGTTATCACTATAATAAATGTTTCATTTTATAACTTCATTTAATTAATGCAATATGGTATGAATTTTTATGTTGTAAATTTTAATTGTAATGAAGAAAACGATTATGTTTAATAAACATGTTGCACGGTATGTTTTCTGTTGTTGGAATAACAAAAAAGAGATTTAGTTTGAAGCAAAAGGATAACATAATCGTTCAATCTGTACAAAAACTGTATGCTATATACTCGAACCTTTGTTCGAAGTCTTTCTTCTGCTATAATTTACATACATGTGCCTGTAATTCACAATTTGTTTTATAAATCTTATTTTCATTGCAATTGGGATTTCAAGTTTGTAATACCAAGATTCTGCACCGGCAAAATACAGCTGAAGAATACCGGCTGTTTTCTTGATAAATATTACGTAGAAGAAAAACAGATAGAGTAACTAGATTAATTAATGGGTTCATGTTAATACATTATAATTTGCATTCTTAAGGATTTTAAGTTTGTAATACCAAGATTCTGCATCGGCAAAATATAGATGAAGAATACCGGCTGTTTTCTTGATAAATATTCATTAGAAGAAAAACAGATAGTGTAACTAGATTAATTTACGGGTTCACGTTAATAATTATAATTTGCATTCTTAATTAACATATAATAAAATAGCTTTGCTCATAATGAATCTGGTTCATGTATATATTTAATTATATTCCATCAACATAGATTTAATAGATAATCAGGGAATATAATTGTAATGTCTGCATATTCTTTTATATGGCTCATATTTTGGTATGCCTTCCAGATTTGCTAGCAGTTCGTCGCATAGATATCACGCTAAAAGTGACAAGCAGTGCTTCACATTGACAATAATAACGTGAATTTTCCTGCTCATTAACACAAATGTTTCTAGTGGTCACAGGCCTATTGGGGTCTTCTATGGTGTTCCGATAGGACCACTTCGACCTTCGCACTTTCGCCTTTAGGGCGAAGATGCGAGAGTGCGAAGTTACGAAGGCGAAAGTGCGAAGGTGCGAAGGCGAAGGAGCGAAAGTGCGAAGATGCGACGGCGAAGCGCGAAGATGCGATACTACTTTCGCTCCCTCGCCTTCACAACTTCGCACTTTCGCCTTTTTTATTGAAACACAAGTTTCGGTTGATTACATAGAACTTCGCACTTTCGCCTGTTTTAATTGCATTCAGCAATTCTCGGTCGATTACTAGTACATAGAAACTGATGCAGGTAACGTACTCGCCCGAGATTTGCCGAACACTCTCGAATCTTATTGGTACGCATGCGCTAGGATATCGTGCTTAAATTACTATGAATGCTTAATCATTTTTACTTTGTTATGTGACATACAATGTATATGTTTACCAGCGCTGGCTATGTCTATCCATAATATAATCCACTGTAACATTTTAATTTCAGTATGCGACCTTCCTTGTTCATTCACGGATCTAGATGATGAGAGTGGGCCGCACCCCCTCCACCCCCAGCGCCTCGTAAATTCAATATTATTAATTTCAAACAGTAAAGGAGGAGAGGGGGTCAGGACCCCCCCCCCTCCCCGGGAAAATTTAATATTAATTTCACATAGTAAATTTACAAGGCGAAAGTGCGAAGTTGCGAAGGCGAAGGAGCGATACTACTATCGCTCCCTCGCCTTCGCAACTTCGACTCTCGCCTTCGCAATTTCGCACTTTCGCCTTCGCCTTTTTTGATTGCATAACAAGTTTCGGTAGATTACATAGAAACTTCGCACTTTTGCCTTCGCCTTTTTTAATTGCGTTCAGCAATTCTCGGTCGATTACATAGAAATTGATGCAGGTAACGTACTCGCCCGAGATTTGCCGGACACTCTCGGATATTATTGGTACGCATGCTCTAGGCCATCGTGCTTACTATGAATGCTTATTTATCTTTACCTTGTTATGTGACATATATGTGTACCAGTGCTGGCTATGCCTATTCATAATATAATCATCTGTAACATATGAATTTCAGTATGCGACCTTCCTTGTTCATTCACGGATCTAGAGGATGAGAGGGGTCCGACCCCCCCCTCCCCAGCGCCTCGTAAATTCAATATTATTAATTTCAAACAGTAAAGGAGGAGAGGGGGTCAGGACCCCACCCACCCCCTCTGGAAAATTTAATATTAATTTCACATAGTAAATTTACCAAAAATATGCCTCGGAACCTCCACTTCCCCACAACAAATACAATTATCCCTCGGACCCCTCCCCTCGAAAAAATTATGGAACTGCGCAGGCTGTTGAAACTAAATTCTTAAAAGTTCGTCCTTTGCCGCAGATGTCATTTTATACAGCTAAAATTATCTTTAAACGATAGAGAAGTCCACAAACATAAAAAGGCGAAGGCGAAAGTGCGAAGGTGCGAAGGCGAGAGTGCGAAGTTGCGAAGGCGAGGGAGCGATAGTTGTATCGCTCCTTCGCCTTCGCAACTTCGCACTTTCGCCTTCGCATCTTCGCGCTTCGCCGTCGCATCTTCGCCCCTTCCCCTTCGCAACTTCGCGCTTTCGCCTTCGTATCTTCGCACTCTCGCATCTTCGCCCTAAAGGCGAAAGTGCGAAGGTCGAAGTTGCCCCATCGGAACACCATACGGACCCATTTTATACAGCTAAAATTATCTTTAAACGATAGAGAAGTCCACAAACATAAAAAGGCGAAGGCGAAAGTGCGAAGGTGCGACAGCGTGAGTGCGAAGTTGCGAAGGCGAGGGAGCGATAGTAGTATCGCTCCTTCGCCTTCGCACTTTCGCCGTCGCATCTTCGCTGTCGCATCTTCGCCTTCGCTTTTCGCCTTTGCATCTTCGCACTCTCGCATTTTCGTCCTAAAAGCGAAAGTGCGAAGGTCGAAGTGGCCCCATCGGAACACTGTAAACAGATAGCCATGCTATGACCTTGAATTGCTAGTATTACATATTGGTCACTATGATAATTATGTATACCTAGATACTGCCCAAATAATTGTGGTACTGATAACTAACAGAACGAACTCTGTGACTTTTGTAGCACTGCGTAGTATTCCTAAATGATGTTATGAAACCAGGTACATAATACGGGCATAATAATATCCAAAATGAGAGTTTATAAATAAGTGTCATATTTGGCGATTCTGTGTCTGCATCGATAGCTCTGGTACTCTATATTGAGTCATGTATTGCTTATTCTATATAACCTTTGTAACCTTTTAGCCATGTATGAATGAATGTATTATGAGTAAGTGATGCCTCATACCCAGATGGGGAACGCCGAGACCCAGGACTCGGAGACTCAAATCCTGCATCTATACTCTTTGATAGACAGTTCTGACAGTTTTGTTACTTTATTTAGAAATAAAATTTAACTCTGGAATTTGAACATTAAATGTTCACTCATGATCATCGTAGATGGGCCGAACTAGTCAGAACTGTCCATCATAAGTAAAATGTTATATATACCCATGTAAAAAGATGTTAGGCAGAACTTATATTTTTTGGCTTTAGATTTTATATTTTTTGACTTTAGAATTGTATTATGGGTTTTAAATAAGCTTATAAAGATCTTTGATTTGGGCTGCTTTCAATTGACTATACGATCACGCTGATTAATAAACTACTTGGTAACCAACAATTGGACTTGCTGATCATTCTGAGGAAAGGCTTACACAAACTTTCTTGGTGCCCGTGACCAGGACTAAGCGAAGTTAAAGAAAATAAGGTAAGAACCATTTCTATACGTCTCTTGTAAGTATCTCGAAGTAAGCAACTTTGTCTAAGCAACCAATATGGCAACAGGTGATGGGTTTGATAAAAAAGAATTTAAAAAATCAAATGGAACAATTAGAACAACGATTCGCGGGGTTGGGTCATAGTAAAGAAAATAAAGGACAAGAAACAGGTCAAAAATCCTTAGAAAAAGAATATGTTAAACAAAATACTTTTGAAACATATCATGACGCTAGGTTGTATGAAACTCGTGAACCTCAACACCGAGTCCCAAATCAGGATGATGATAAAGATTTTTTCATTGGTCAAGTTAAAACTATGACAGCCGCAATTTCAGTGCCCCTATCTTCTGTGATAACTCCTTTTGAAGGAGATGCTAAAAAATTTAAACAATGGATAAAAGAAGTTGAAAAGCATAGTTTTATGTCTGGGAAACAAGGTCATGAGATCCCCATGCTTGCATACATAACGAGTAAGGGTTCAGTGGGGGTTTATATTAAAAGGTATTTAGACGAAACAGATGCGTCTGAAGAAATCCCATCTTGGAATGATCTTCAGGAATCCCTTAAAAATAGATTTGCAGAAATAACAGATCCCCAACACGCGTTAGCAGTAATGCGTAGGACTCGGCAAAATTCAAATGAAAGTGTTCAGTTGTACGCTGAGAGACTATCACAAATCGCGGAAGACGCCTACGATAAAGACAGACTAAAAGACCCTTTGGTACAACAACAGTTAGTAGATATCTTTTGTGACGGGTTGACATTCGACTACCTCAGAATGAAAATTTTGCGAGAAAACCCTAAAGATTTAGAATCCGCAATTCAAATAGCAATGCGAGAACAAAACCTGAGACAGAGGCTAGCGATAAGAGGGTCAAATATGACAGAAATTGTTCAAAGTAATGACAACGGACGAACTCTTTCAAATTTTGATACTACTCTTCCCTTATTAAAGGATAGAGCAGATAATCTTACCTCAATAGAAACAAGGCATGTAGAACCAATGAAAATTGACCATGCGCAAAATAGTAGGTGTTTTAAATGTAAACAAACGGGTCATAGGGCTCGATAATAAACCCCAAATCAGGTCCCGTCCTCAAATGAATACACGACTCAGTCAAAACAAACCCGTACATGATATAGAGCTGAATCCCCGGTCACTTGTGGAATGTTGGAATTGTGGTAAAGTAGGTTTGTTGGAGCTCGCGTATGTATCAGAGAACGCAGCAAAGTCGGGGCAGACCATCAAATCGTCAAGGCCGAACATATGATTTTAGAACCGGAGTAGAATGAGGGACCATCTCAAAATTTTAAACCGCGCTCTTCTGTTGATAAACAAAAACAGGAAAACTAAAACGTTCTTCCTTCGTTGAAGCCCGAAGAAAGAACTTTAACAAGGTTAATTAGCTTTTTAAAAAGCTAAGGAAGTCAGCCAGCGGAATATTAACTTTTAGGTCAAAAGTGAATACATTTTAAACTATTACAATACAATATAATTATATAGTCTGCAGAAATATCATGACATACGGGTGTTCAATTACATGAAGTTTTTTTTTAAATCTAAATTAAAGCAACTGTGCATGCTGTCTTATTAAATTGCAAATTATATCCACTCCAATCTCACTAAGAGTCTGTGAGATACATTGTATAATTGTATATATGCGGATTGCGGACCGTGGTTGCAAACGATACCCGTGGACAGAAGTGCGCAGTTTGACCTAGAAACTGATCAGTTTCATAACTTATTCGAATTTCTCAAACACGGACTGTCTATAATTCTTTCCCAGAATTCCAATTTACGCAAGCGCATTTGAAGTTTCATCCTAACTTAATTAGTCAGCCCGCGGGCTGACTAAACAAAGCCCTACTTATGAAATTAATTTTACTAACAACCCCAGTAGCTGTTTATTAAAAATAGGTAAAAATAAATTCAGGGCTTTGGTAGATACAGGTGAAGCCGTATCTCTAATTAGTAAGAAAATGTATGATAATCTATTTCCCCGCCCAAAGTTGTTTAAAAATGACATCCCCTCTCTACAAGCAGCAAATGGTAATTCTTTAATTGCGATAGGGTATGTAAATATTTCCTTTAAGATTTCAGGATTAACTTTAGGTAGCAAGGGACAGTTTCGGATAAAGTACCCGTCAATATTTTTGTAAAATTGAGAGTTGCTGTACTTGAAGGCTTATGAGTGTTGCTAAAATTCATGAAATTAGCTGGGGAGGTCTAAAAAGCTGAAAAATCATGAAAAATTAGCAAAATATGAAAGGGTCAAAATCTCATAAAATCGAGTACGACAAAATAGTACATCTTATCTTAGAAGAAATATATCCAAGATATGGCTGTCCTCTTCAAATTCTCACAGACAACGGAACAGAAAATGTGAACAAGAAAGTGGAAGAAACCTTAAAAGAATTGAACATCAACCACATCAAAACATCTTATTACAGCCCTCAAGGTAATGGTAAAGTAGAAAGATTTCATAGAACTCTTCATGACGTGATGGCTAAGAAAATAACAGACAACGCTCAAACATGGGATATTCATCTCAATCAGACATTGGCAGCCATTCGCTTCCATCCTAATGATTCGTCAAAGTTTTCTCCATATTACCTTAATATGTACAACAGAGATGTCGTGTTACCTCTTGATACGTTAATGAAACCTCGAAGGAGATATGCAAGAGAAGACCAACACAAGATTGCTCTTCAAGAACAACACAAAGCTTTCATGCTAGTACATCGCAATATGAAGGAAGCCAAAAAGAAACAGAAAGTTCAGGCCGATAAGAAAAGCAAAGACGAGGATTTTCAGGTAGGTGACCCTGTCTACCTAAAGAACAACAGAAGACAAAATAAGTTAGATAAAAAGTGGCTACCATATTACCGAATCATAGAGCAGAAAGGACCGGTTAGTTTCGTGGTGAGAGATCAATTGACTGGATTAACCACCAAATGCCATGCACGACAATTAAGACTGGCAGACATTTCGCACTGGCCCCTTTCACAAACTACTGAAGATGGTGGAAGAACTCTAAGAAAAACTAACTATGTTGTGCCACCAGAAGATGAATCGTCGTCGGAAAATGAAGACATGCAACCAGAACCATTAGAAAGAGCTATACAGTCCAAACAATGGGAAAGAGAAGGATCTTCAGACGAAGAGGATATTCCCCTAGCAGAACTTCAAAGGCGTATAAGAGCTAAGAAGATCATGGATGATCAACAGTATAAAAATGAGAGCGATCAGACCGTAGATTTAGAATCGGATGAGACCCCTGGGTCAAAACAATGTGATGAAAATAGTGGTCGAGACTATGAAATACCCTTAGATAACCAAAATGTATACTTAAATGAAGATATGGAAATAGATGAAAAAGTCCCTAAAGTAGGTCTAGGCTTCAAACCAATCCATAAACCGCGTAAATCAATCCCTAAACCCCGTAAGAAAAATAGCAAACAAAAGTATGCTGAAGATTGTTTGGCTATTATGAAGCAACTAGTCAAAGTAGTGGGATAAATAGGTTACTTTAATATAGATGTAAATAATCTTGAATAAGCTTAGCTTTGTATATATTGTACGCTTTTTAAAAGGTATGACAGGATGACCCCCTGTGACATTAAAACAGATAATGAGATACGCCGACTAGCAATCGCGGACATAGCACCTCGGTTATTTGTATATGCGGAGTTGAAGAGATTTATCATATACTCGAAATACATGAGACAGCGATAAGTAAAGAAACTAAAAGACTGATTTTTGAAAGTATTCTAAGATTACTGGTTTAAAAATAATAAAATATTACGATCAACATCTTGAGTATTGGACAAGATTGCTCGGGTTTCATGGTTCATTATCATTACTTAATATTAAAATCAAGAAAGTAATTTCAAAATTCAAGACAAATTAAGATTTCTGACAAATTAAAAGATATTAAGGTTTTCCCTATGAATACACTTATGGCGGAATTGCCAGTCACTAATCAGCAACCCATGGAATTATTATCTTGGGTGGGAAGTCCTTGGTTTTATGTGTGTTTGACTTTGGCAGTAACAATAACGTTAGGACTTTGTATAAGAAACACAAAGCTATTAGAACCATTTTAACAAGAGCTTGGACTTTGGGTAGTTGTGTCAAACAGCAATATGACGTAGGCATGTGTATTTCATTGCTAGCCACTTAGCCATGGCTCTTTGAAATCAACAAGATTTGTCTGGCTTTTGAGCTAAGACTACGCAATTGGTGTATATTTCGCTTGAAACCGCGTCATTTTTAACTTGTTTTGACGCAAGTAATAGATAGCTACGTAATACTGAAAGTCCAAGGTCTTGTTAAAATGGTTCTAAAAAGTGGGGAGGTATATGCTGTGGTGGTTGCTGGTCAGGTTGTCGAAAAAGGGGTAGTGACAGAGATAAGAAAGGTTCTTCCACGGACAATGCATTTTGTTGTGTGAATCCAGAGAAATGGACCTCTAGTGATACCATTGAACTTAAACCAATCTCGAAAAGCATTAGGATCCAAGAGAAACCCCGACGGAGCGAAACACTCGAAACTCGCAAAATGACCAATAGTACGGGGACAATTTCGACCAAACTAGCACAACAATTACTTGGAGAGAAGAAAAATGAAGAATCTCCGTGGGCCAAATATTAGAACCGTTTTAACAAGAGCTTGGACTTTCGGTGGGATGTTACTATCTAGTTTACTCATCAAAACAAGCTTTCAAATATTGACCTCCTTTCTTCTAATTCGCTAAGAGAAGCTCATTAATATTCATAGACTGTCAAAACCGGAAAGTTGTTTGCCAAGATCTGCTCTGCTGTGTGAAATTGACGCTGTTTCAGCGAAATATACATCCCTGGATAAGGTCGGACGAGTGTCACTGCGTTCAATGTATTCATATCTATTAGCCAATGACTGGACAGTAAACAACGAGTAGACCCCGCCTTCATCAAATCGGAGTTTGTCACGTACTACCCAAAGTCCAAGCTCTTGTTAAAACGGTTCTATAGACCGGACCCAGAGCTGGCACGTAAATACCTGGAAGAGAAGGCCGCGATGTCTACGCAACAGAGGAACGCAGGAGACGCTCCGCGAGAAGTCGCCTCACCATCCGCGCCAACCCTCTATCCACGAGTGCCGATGATGTACGAATAATTGGGCCGCAAAGCAGTTGTGTTTTCCTTGTGAAAAAAAAATGTGAATTGTGTAAAAAGTGTTAAAGTAAAAATGTGTGTTATCTTGTGCTAATATAAATCTTGTATTTTGTAATTCACTCTGGAGAACTACAGGAAGAAACCGATGGACTCCGAATCTATGAAGCTAGTACATGAATTCCACCCCTTAGAAGAAAGAGATATTTTGTGAACTTACAAGCATGCCTTAACTTTGTATATATATGTGACATTAAGTATAAGCATACTTATTATTACTTTGATGATGAATTACGATTATCTTCAATTTTGATTATTTCATCCTGGTCATTATTGTCATACTTTATTCATTATTGTTTTCATGATTGTAATGCGATATAATCAAACTACATGTATATGATTTTATGTATACATCCTGGTTACAGATTTGCTTTTGTATGTGAATGATGTTCCAAGCTGGAGATGGAAACATGTCACTTGATACTACCTCTTAATATAGGTGTTCTGACTGGTATGTCACTAGGAAGTTCATCTGACCAAGGGGAGATCAGGGACGCTTTCCTATTCCGGGCGCCAGACATGAGAAATTTCCCTTCGGGATATTTCTTTTGTTTGGGGGACGTATGTAAACAGATAGCCATGCTATGACCTTGAATTGCTAGTATTACATATTGGTCACTATGATAATTATGTATACCTAGATACTGTCCAATTAATTGTGGTACTGATAACTAACAGAACGAACTCTGTGACTTTTGTAGCACTGCGTAGTATTCCTAAATGATGTTATGAAACCAGGTACATAATACGGGCATAATAATATCCAAAATGAGAGTTTATAAATAAGTGTCATATTTGGCGATTCTGTGTCTGCATCGATAGCTCTGGTACTCTATATTGAGTCATGTATTGCTTATTCTATATAACCTTTGTAACCTTTTAGCCATGTATGAATGAATGTATTATGAGTAAGTGATGCCTCATACCCAGATGGGGGACGCCGAGACCCAGGACTCGGAGACTCAAATCCTGCATCTATACTCTTTGATAGACAGTTCTGACAGTTTTGTTACTTTATTTAGAAATAAAATTTAACTCTGGAATTTGAACATTAAATGTTCACTCATGATCATCGTAGATGGGCCGAACTAGTCAGAACTGTCAATCATAAGTAAAATGTTATATATACCCATGTAAAATGATGTTAGGCAGAACTTATATTTTTTGGCTTTAGATTTTATATTTTTTGACTTTAGAATTGTATTATGGGTTTTAAATAAGCTTATAAAGATCTTTGATTTGGGCTGCTTTCAATTAACTATACGATCACGCTGATTAATAAACTACTTGATAACCAACAATTGGACTTGCTGATCATTCTGAGGAAAGGCTTACAACACCATAGACTTCAGTGTGCGGTTACTAGTATTGCACACATTCTTTGTACTCCAACAAATCAACTAAGTAATTACTCAAGTTCTTTGGAGGAAAACCAATTTTTGGTACTATCGTGTCAAAGATTTTACTTCTATTTATTTTCTTTTTCTTCTAAATTTTAGCGCGATTTTAATTAAAATACTTTCTCAGGGCTTGAATTTGATTATATTTAGGACACGCTTTTGTTAGGTTCAAGTGTTAGTTAATCTCATTTACTCGTTTATCTAAGTTCATGATAGTAAAAACGTCAAATGTCTTAGGGTTTCAGATAATTGAATTTCCTCACCTGTCATCTTTATTCTGCTAGAATCACTTACGGGTGTTAAATAGTTCAAAGGGATTAATTAGCTAGGTAATTTACTTAGGGATTAACTCAGGTGTCATGGTAAAGTAGTCATATTGCAGATACTATTTGAAAAATAATATATGTCAGAAAGGACAGTACTATGAGGTTATGTTCAAAAGCAATGGACCGGAGTCGTAGATATTCTAGAAATTGAAATAATCACGCCAGAAACGACTGCTCAAATGAAAGCATGAGGAATGACACGTTTTGACAATATCATCAAAATGAGGTTCGGATGTTTTATGTTCATCCTCATGTACCGGTATGTTTAGGCTCATCTTGTCTGAAGTCACCGGTATGTTTAGGCTCATCTTGTCTGAAGTCACCGGTATGTTTTAGGCTCATCTTGTTCGAAGTCACCGGTATGTTTAGGCTCATCTTGTCTGAAGTCACCGGTATGTTTAGGCTCATCTTGTTCGAAGTCACCGGTATGTTTAGGCTCATCTTGTCTGAGGTCACCGGTATGTTTAGGCTCATCTTGTCTGAAGTCACCGGTATGTTTAGGCTCATCTTGTCTGAAGTCACCGGTATGTTTAGGCTCGTCTTTGTCAATTTGTATCTGATTTTATACTTCTCTATGAATAAGTAGGACAGAATATATCAGCAAGGTGCCACGTTTAATAAGTTGTATGACTCCGTATACACGTATAACCACTGCTTTTATAGACTCTGAAAACACAAAAGCATATAATCGCACCTCGAAGCGAGACCGACCGTGGGTTTCCAACGATGATATGTAAAATAAATACTTCATACACTTAAGAGTACATGTATTCAGCTACATACGTTTAATAATATCCATAAGTTTGCATTTATCGAACAAATCAATGGTAAAAAATATTTTATGCGTAACTCTAAAAATTGATAAAACATTGAAAATCAAAACAAAAATTCTAGCAACTCCCAAAAAATTCAAATAAAAACAATTTGGCCAAAGACAGTCGTAAAAGAAAATACTGAGTAAAAAAATTTTTTTTGCTTCCTGCTTGTGACCAAATGAATGTCAATGCTACGCCTGTTCATTCTAGGTACTTGTAGACCCTGATCTCGTTTGTATCAATATCCCCGATCCACAGATTACAGCTATCATCTACTCCTATGGATCGAATCCTTCTCTCTAAGCTGGAAGATGGAAGGCGCAAAAGAAGACATAGAAATCTTCCGTCTTTGTCCAGCATGTGGACGCTATCATCCATGTGGTCATTGTTGTCGCATACCAGGATGTTTCCCAAGACATCGGTGCAGATTCCACTTGGTTCAAAAATGGTTCCCGGTGGGTGGCCTCCTTCTGCGTCGTAGTCAAAGCGGTGGTTCCCGGTCATACCTATGGCCACCACCACTTGTTTCTCCCAGTCGGACACCACGATATCGCCGTTGATGTTCTCAGCAAGATAATGTGGTCGGTTGTACAGTCGCTTTTTGCTGTCTTCGTGGAATTCGTACGTCTTCAGCTCTTTCCCCGAGGCGTCGTAGCGCACCACCTTGGCTTTCTGCTGAGTGTCATCCACCATCCCAACCAACAGATCGTCAGTGGAGTGAGAGACGTGAATACTGATCGGTGTCCATTCCTTGAATTTGATCAAGGTCTTCTTCCTCCTCCCTGAGAGTAGTTTGGAAATGCTGTCGTCATACTGGTCTATGAACAACAGTTCGTCTTCCATGGTCACCGCGTGGAAACCTGTCGGCTGCTGCCTGAAATGGTGGGTTTTTATCTTATAAATCTCGTTTCCCTTCGGGTCGATTTCCACCAAATTGCCCAACTCATCGCCCACCCAGGTTTTGTTAGATTTCATGCAGGAAATATGGCGGCATCTGTCGATATCCGGAACATGAATGGCTTTCACTTTCTGAATTTTCATTGCCAGTTTGGGTTTCCTCGGATGAATTTTCTGAATGGAATTTTTAAGATACTTTGGAACGGTTAATTTTCCAAACAACGCTTCCAAGGTTTCGGCGTCCATTTGCCCGGATCCTTCCTGGAATGTTGGGTGGTCATGGTGGAGCTTCAGACTGGGGATCTCTTTCAGTTTCTGGATCCTGTTATATATACCCATCAGATCCCCGGACTCCATGTGCTGGCCTTTCTTTTCAAACTCGTCCAACACCTCTTGTAGTTGAGCAAGGTGTTCATTCATCTTGTGAACCTCATCCTGGTACTCGTTCATCAAAACGTGTTCAATATCCGTCAGTTCCTTCATGTTATTAGACAAAATTTCGTCTAAAATATCCTTCATCTTCCTAATTTTAGATGTCATAGTGGTTCTGACCTGCGACAAAAGATGCTTACTGGTGTCTTGGTTTTTACCAAGTTCTTGGACCACCAGACGACAGTTTGGAATGATGGTGTCCTTGATTTTAGCAATCTCCTCGTGGCACTTATCTCTCATGGACACCACCATTTCGCTGGCTGCCACAAAGGAATGGCCGTGGTGCTTCTCGGTGCTGATGCACTTCATACATACGGGCACCTCGCACTGTTGACAGCACAGAACTCCGCTGTCTTGGTCGGGGTGGACTTTGCACTTCATTTTCTGAGTTGGTAAACGATTGCCACTTACACATAGTCTGCAAAGAAAGAGTGATATATGTCTATCATAATTATTCATGAATCATGGCATGAATTTCAATGTTGTGCAACATGCAGCTTGAATATCCAAGATTTTAAGAGTTTCGCTATTAAAACAATGTCGACCTGCAAACACGATGAATTATGCATTTTTAAACTTTTCGAATAAAATTGATCTGGTTATCAAACTGTCTAGAATATGCTGAGTTTTTTAACTATATATAGGAAACGTGATCGAGTGTAGCTGTTGAATGCAAAAATGCATGGATAGCGAGTGGAAAGAACAAAATGACGGAAGTTTTGCAATGCTAGCTAGCATTTCCCTTTATTTCCGTAACTAAATTGAATGCATTTTCAAAAAACCTAGCTGTACAATATAAAGATCGATTTATGCACACTAAATTGGTATGTACGTGTAAGATAAATCACCGATCATTCCCAAATAAACTGAGTATCAGAGATGAGACTAGATTGTTATAGTCTTTAAAAAAAATACACTATAGGCCTAGTCTATAATTATGTAAATTGTTAAAAAAAATTGATCAACAAAACTACAATGATGACAAGTTAATAAATGTACAGTATTGTACAAACTCAAACAAAACTTGGGTTATGAGAATTATTTACCAGAAATCAACAATTTTTTTAACACTCGGATGATCTGTTTGTAAATTAAGAATTCCCATGACAGCAGGGGGTCGGGTGTGTCCGAATACACCCCCCCCCTTGAAATTTTACACAGTAAAAATTACCAAAAAAGCCCCTACCCTCCCTGGTACACAAAAATTATCTCTCGAGTCTCCCTTCGAAAAATATTTGGACCCGCGCAAGAGCAAATTAAGTACGCAAGTTTACCAATATAACGTGCTCGGAGTGCTCTCTCAGCCAGTCCCCCTTTGTATATTTTTGTACGTGAACATTCCATTAATGTAATTAACTATAATTGGCACTATCAGGGACGTATCACTGTGCATGGGTAATTTATCAAACAGATCACCATCATAAATCATGTTTACAATGTCGCGTTAGAGTGGACACTGCCCATATTGATTTCATATCTCCCTCTTCGGTGTCACTGTAATTGTAAACAATTAGCTTGTAAACAAGTTTTAAAAACATCGACCATGTGCAAAGCCAGGATGAACAAATACACATTCACCAGTGCTTAAATTTGCACTTTTCCCTTATCATATATGCTATTTATAACTGATACATACCCATCTTATTCTTTATCGTGTTGAAGTTTGAACAAAACATCGCAAAAATATATGTTTCTGCTTGTCTTGATCGACTGTTTACACCGGAAGATGACGTCACTGTGCATAACTTTTTTCAAGCGGGGGAAAGGGGGGGGGGGTTTCCATCAGTGAATTTTTCAACTTTTCTTTTTACTTTACATACTGTATATCATCAAAAACAATTTCAACAGCTAAAAGTGCCTGCTGGTATCTGGACTGAAATGTTTAATCTATAAACTCTGCATTTTTCTTCTTTTTCTTTATTTTTGCTGAATGCATCCCTCAAACGTTCAAAAGAAATACATAAATCATATCAATTTCAGAAACCATTATAAACCATCAACACATCAGTGATATTATATATAACAATAGATCAGTATATTCCTGAATTTAGAAGCAGCAATTGGTCAACTTCTCAACAATCAGCATGTAAATATTCAATATCCAAGCAAATATTCCACAATCAAGTCTTTGGTCATAACAAAACATCATTAAGTGAAAAAAAAATGGTCCCAATTTATGGAAATTTTTAACATGTATTGTTAACAGAATATATATATGTACTGATGCCTTAAAAATATGAATGAAAAGAACAAAATCATAATGCCAATTTGGAATGATTGTTACGTACAGCAATAAAAATGAACTGTTTTTTACACTAAATTTAGTTCTGTTGAATAATTGATACATGGATCTCAAAATGACTGTACCTAAAACAAGCCACCTACTTCCAAGTTGTGGACATTTTTATATCAATATCAAATACGCAAATAATTTTTAAAAATTATAATAATAATACCTTATTTTTTTGTTTCTTTTGAAATTCAAGCTCAAAAAAGACCCAGAAGATAATGGATAAAAAAATAACTGTGACCAATAAATAAAACGCCTATTGGCAGACACACTGGTAAGAGTATATATGTATATACATGTATATGTAAATGTGTACATTGTAGCATAGCATTGACTGGTCAATATTATTTTGTACTGGTATTGTACAATCTCTTAACCTGCATTGGACTGGTGTCCCATCAAGGGGGAGTCAATGACTCTCATCTGCTTAGCACCACGGAAGACGGGGATAAGGCGCACCAGCCTTATGCGCCTTCATGGCACAGAGAAGGATTTAACTTTAACTGTACAATCTCTTGAAAAATAAGCTCGTTTTTAAATATATTTTTTTTAAATTGTCTCTTCCCCAAATATAAATATCAAAATAACTCAAAGCCTTCCTGTAAATAAATGAGAAGTTTCTAATATTCAGTTTTATATTGCAGGGGGTCTGTCCATTTTGTGTGGCATAACAGTATTATACACGTCTATGATTGTATGAATGTTCCATAAAATGATGTTCCCTAATTTTCAAAACTGACTTTGTTGGAATGTTTTAAATTGAACTTGTTATTAAAGTAAATAACCTCTCAAGCAGCAGAGAAAGTTACATAAAGAACACTAGTACATGTAATTCCATGACAGTCTGACAAAAACAAATTGATAACAGTTTTTCTTAGGAAAGCAACAATTAACGTTAGGGCACAATGAATGTCCTGCTGATCTATGCACCATTTGTAAACAAAACAAGAATTAACTGCATATCGTCTACAGATTCAGGCACATTCTTGGTACGAGGAGATAAAAACACATCAATGTTGGTATGCTAAAACTGCCTACCACTAAAGTATCTAAGGCTAATTAATAAAAACAGTATTAATTTGTTGTGTCACTCTAAATAGACACTGTTTTACAAATAACTAGTTTCATAAGGCACTTTGAATGCTTCAGAAACTGCAAACCCCTCTTTCCCCACCCCACTCCCCAAAATAAAAATAAAATAGAAAAAAATGATAAATGCTACATGAATATTAAAACATACACTGTATTATTGCACTAAACTACAGTAATCAAAATGTGATTCATACATACAAGTATTCAGTGAACATCCAAGTGGGATAACTACTGGTTATGTGCAAGTACCAAAGAACACAAGTGTTGAATAGTATATCATTAAAGTCCCTATCCTTTAATAATTTTAGAAAAATTGGAGAAAGGAGGCTATAAAAATACATCCAACAGAGAGAGAGAGAGAGAGAGAGAGAACAGGTGAAAGAAAATTCAGCTATTTGTTAATGTGTTAATATAAACTGAATATATGCATACAAGTAGGAAATGCATCTTTGTTAGGGTTTACTACAGTACATCATATATGTGATGGAAATATAAAATTAAAAACATTTTAAACTGGTTTAATTCCTCCCTCTATCACAAATATAATTATTCTATCCCTATGCTTACAGTTATATTGCCCTCTTGGAGGTTATACTACACTGAAAACAGTTATCTTGCCAATAAAGTCCATAACAGTTGCATCATCCTTTTGTGCAATTACTCTTTTATATCCCTCTAGAAACTTTGTGAACTGTTCATTCCTTGTTTTACATGAGTACTTAATTTCGAAATTCAATGGTTTTGCATTAAATCGCGAGAATATAATATTGCCAATGCCAAATTTTTATCATAATTCCAAATAGTTTACATCTGTCTGAAAAATTAAGGCAATATTTTAAAAATACGCAAAGTGTGCTTCTCGCAATTTTACACGAATATTAATTCCTTGCCTTTATTTAGGAATTTACAGTATATGCATATTTTAATATATTCACTCCCGAATGCACTATAGAAGCTATTACACAACAACAAAAATTCCCATCTGTACAAATTCAAAGGAATATTTTCGAGTTAAAATCAAAATGCAATTACCATTTTACATATACATATGCAAAAATAAATCACGTGGACAAGTACAATGAGAGAAGGAATTCATTGGAAGAGACAAAATATACATATATGAAGACAGCACAAACAAATAAATATACATACTGTATATATATAAAGGCATACATGTATATATATATATATCTATCTATATCACAGGCACTTTTGTTCCCAAGAAGAGAAATGCTGAAGAATGAAAATCATATGATAAGGTATGAAAAATGATGTGCTTATTAATGCTTTAAAAATGTCGGCACAAAAAACCCAATCAACATTAGGAATCATATATATACACGTAAATTATTATACAGACAAATAAACAAGAAAAAAAAAACTTTTATAATAATTAAACATTTATATAAAATCATTGTCAAACCTGATGAAGGAATCGGCATCTAATGTTTAATAGAGACAAATCTTGTACGAAATCCTTTTCACCCCCAAAAAATTAAAAAAAATTACTGGTACATATACATGTACTTGCAACAACATTTCATATTCAATGGGAAAAAAAAAATATTTACATCCTCATAAATTGTAGTAAAAAAAGAGTTCTTCAAAATATTTGTATTTTTTTGTTTCTAAGGTCTATTCATATTTTCTCCTACAGACACTTCAAGCTGCCTTGGCAAGAATGGTTTTTTAAAGATATAACAGAATTTATATACACTTTTTTGTTAAATATATAAAAATATCATTTTCACAATAGAACAGGGTATAATACAAGCGGTGAGATCCTTGTAGTTTCTGGTGTCTGGTGTACTGCTACACGCCCGCACACATTTCTTCACTGGGGTAGAGTTTACAGTGGATGGACTTAAATCTGTTGACATAAAGAACCATTTCGTTAAATTTTCATCATTTTAAATAACAAATGACAAACACTAAAATATGTTCTAGTAGATAAAGATAATTATCATCTTTAGTGATAGTCATCTTCAGAAATCTTGTTGAATTATTATATTTTTTTTTGTAGCATCAGTTAATCTAGCTTCCGGTCTGTAGCTTACGGTCTGAAAAAATTTGGGAAGAACAACCTGGGAGCTAATATTTTCATACCTGTTAATTAAAAAATCTTTTATTTATTTTCACTGGCAACACATTATGTTTTTCAACAATTGCATTAATTCAGATTGATACCATGATGTCCCAGTAACCAAAGACGACCTCTTTGGTCTTACAAAGGAGTTGTCTTGGGAAGGTGGGATGGGCTAGAGGTCTGGGGGCGGGGGGAGGGGGAGAGGGGTGTTCCCTTTATAATTTGGCTACCTTGTAGGATCATCCTTCAGACTAAACCCTGGAACACTGGCCACATTCTGGTCATTGTAACTCAAGGTTATCTACAAATACAGGGACATTCATATTTCATTTATATCTTAAACTTACACAATCTTAGTACTGGAACCAGTACTGCGTAATTTTACAAAACAAACTAATCAATTTAATCAAAAGGAACAAGGCTTCCAATAACTTTTGACAAATAGTACAGTGTAGCTGAAAACTTTACTTTAAGATCGGTACTAAACATTTATTAAACTAAAAAAGTTTGAATATTTAAAAAGTTCCAAAGTATAGAATGCTCCTCAGAGGGAAAAGAAAGTACATGTATAACACATGTATCAAAATATTTCAGTGAACAAATCTTACATGTTTCTTTGGATCCTGGATTCTGAACTGTGATTCTAAATGAGAATGAAACAAATCCACTCTTGTGAGGTCCACTTTTAATATGTGATCTGAAAAAAAAAAACCATCAAAGAAATGAACATAAAGAATGGCATTTAGAAAGGAAAAAACACACTAATTTCAAGTTTTAAATGAAACAGAGTACTGTAAAATAACTATTATTTGCGACAAATTTATTTCGCGATTTATCCGAGATGAACTGGTTCGCTGCAACTAATTTTCGCTACCAAGCCTTATCCGCACCCGTTTCTTTTATTACAACTATATGGTAAATACTGGTCCGCGGCGAGAAATATTCGCGACAATGAGGCCCTCGCGAACATTTCTCGCACACGAATAAAAGTTGGTTTACAGTAATTTGGGACTGAATAAATGAAATATTTTTTAAAAATTTAAAACAAAAATATCCAATTTTTGAAACAAGCAGACAAGAATGAGAAAAAGACAGAACTTACTTATAATGTATCCTACAGTGCAATCATCTGGTAATCGAATGGAATCCCCGACTTTGATTAGTTTTCCACCTCTGTAACAAAATCAATAACGTCAAAATTCTTCTACTGGGTATCTACGGCATTTACACATTCAAATGTATCCTAAATACATGTAACTAATACCTACTTATGAATGACAACAATGAAAAGCATGCTGGACATCTCATGTGTTTCAGTTAGGGTAAATAGTCTTAATATTGACAAAGAAAAGGTTACGTGTTGACAAACAACACTTATCAACATAATGAACATATAATGCTGTATTTTGAATATGTTTACATACTCAAAACTACAATGTTCAAGAATCTAGAACCATTTTAACAAGACCTTGGACTTTGGGTAGTTGTGTCAAATAGCATTGTCACTTAGGCCTGTCTATTTCATTACTGGCCATTCAGCCATGGCTTTTGAAATCAACACGATTTGTCTGGCCTTTGAGCTAAGACTACACAATTGGTGTATATTTCGCTTGAAATACCAGCCTCATTTTTAACTTGTTTTGATGCAAGAAATAGATAGTTACATCCTACTGAAAGTCAAAGGCCTCGTCTTTAAATGGTTCCAAATTTTTCTGCTTGACATAACCATAGAAAACTTTCACACATCTGTATTAGGTAAAAAACATAATGCATAGTTTTGCCTAAAGAAAAAGTCAAGCTGAAAAAATGTCTATGGCATTCATACCCTGCTTCTGGCACCATGGCTATACCCAGAGCCTTGCTGATACAGAATCCAGCCCCACCTGTGGCAAACCAGAAGGCTACCTTTTGCTGTAAATATCCAAACACAGATATGTTAAAAGTCTAAGTCTGCTTTAACAAATGACAAATTCCTTCTTTAATATTATAATTCTTTGTTTACTTGTACATCAAAATTGTTGAACCCATGTATTTTTATCATAAAGATATTGAAATCTTTTTTCAAACTAACAGTTATGATAACCTTTCAGCAGTTGCAACTTTTGTCAAATTTCATTCAAACTGGGAGTCAAAAATATCAAAACTATGCCTTCATAATTATTTTGGATAATTCTGATAAAATTCCAACTACTTTGACACTTTCAATGAAATGTGAGTACATTATTATCATATATTAAAAAGCAAAAAATCTTTGCAGATCGAGTATCAAAAATCAAAATAACCCAACATACAGTATTTGAAATGCCCCAGAGGATAAAACAAAGATTCTGACAACATTACAGTAAAATCAAAGACCTCCCCTCCTAAATTCCAAGTACCCACCCCTTCTCTGCTCCTGCTCTGTATTTCCAGAGGGTGACTTAGACTGGGCTTCCCCAGATACCAACTCTCTGTGTGGTTGTACTTCTGAAGGAGCTGCAGAAGCTGGTCAGTGTTCAGGTAGTTGTCATCATCAACATGGCAAAACCACCTGTCAATCAATCAATCAATCAATCAATTGATCAAAACACAATGTTTTATAAACTTTAAAGTATAAACACTCAGCATTTAAAAAAATGATCAGCATACAAATTGGACTTTTAATTAAAATGCATGCAACATGTACATGGTTAGAAATAAAGGTATTTGTTCCCATCTGTATAAAGACTTTTATCTTGTTCACATTTCCTGTATGTACATGTACCTGTACATAAATGGCCTTTATCTTGGCCTTTTATTGCCATCCATTAATATGAAGTTTAACCATCACTGACTTATCACATGTTTCTATCATATGTTTTGTTTCATTGATCCACTAAAAAGGAAACTGAGACCCCCCAAGAAAGGCAAATAAAAGGGTATCAGTGCCAATCTGTATTCAAATGTTCAATTAGGCATTTATTGCATCCATAAAGATGAAGTTTAGAACATTTCTGACTACCAAGTAATCACATTTTTCTATCATAAATTCTGTTTCATTTGTTCAAAGCGGTAACAGGTTCAATTTGACATTTATCGCCAAATGTATCCATTAAAATGAAGTTTTAAACATTTCTGACTAATCACATGTGTCTATATATCATAAATTTTGTTTCATAGATCTGCTAAACAGGAAATCGGAGACAAAAAAAAAATCTAAAATGAGTGTAACATACTGATACATGTATAAAAATACATCTACCGTATACAACAATTACCTTTGTACATCTTGCAACAATTTTTCCTGTTCATTCTATAATATGACTGTTTTATTCTATTTTCTAACTAACCAAACTGTAGAAACAAATATTAAAAAGTTCAGCAGTGTTTTGTCATGGTCCACATAACTATTTTTTTCAACCCTTTTATTTTCCAAGATCAATTAAAAATTAACACACAAACACTGAAGAACCCCATTAATCTGTATCCATTCAAGTCAAATCATGGTAAACCATCACATAACTCCTTAATTATTACTAAACTGTTTTGTTGATATTTTTTAAAAAAAACTGTTTAATTGTTTAACACTGCAACTGAAAACAGTTTATTCAAATCAAACATTAGTGGAAAAAAAAAATCAATGCCACAGTTACCTTTCCTGAATTCAGACTGGGTTGTAGCAATGAAAAAACACATATATAAGTAGTTGTACAATGTTACAGTAATACAAAAACACTGATAGAAAAAATATTGAAAACTGGAATATTTGAAAACAAAAATCTAATTAAATAATGAAATTGAATTGTCACTCATGGACACAAACTGAGTAAATGGGAATGGTTGAAGCTACATGTATCACATAAAAATATTGCAAATCACTTTGATAACTTGAACTATATACTTTCCTTGTTAAAAATTAGTTTGCACATAAGTTACAGAAAACTGAAGTTTTGTTCAATATAAAATTCAAAGAAAGCAAAGAAAACCACTATTAATAAGTGGACCTTTATGTATTAATGAATACGTTTGTTTAAGTGAAGAGATTATCCTGCAACTACTTGCATCAAAATTGCATTGTTTACAGAGAGAGAGAGAGAGAGAGAGAGAGAGAGAGAGAGAGAGAGAGATTAATTATGTGCAACTACTTGCATCAAAATTGCATTGTTTACAGAGAGAGAGAGAGGGATCATGACCTATTCAAATATCATTTTATGTGAAAACTCTTAACAAGGAAAGTATTTAAATAAAATTGTCGAAATTCAATTGCGAATTGCAAAATATAAAACAATAGTTTAAGCAAAAAACACAGCAACATGATACCTGTGAACGCTTCATGTGGGCTACAAAAGGTTTTCAATTAATCAAAATAGTTAACCAGTAACTTAAATTAAATGTCATTTTCACTGATTCAACTTGAAGAGAATGAAAATGCTAAATAACAGTATGTGTGTTTAGATATATATTTTTATCTTAACTGGTCCATCTAGATATCAGATATCACTGATGAAAAATGGGGAGCTAATGTTCACCAGTTCTCTTTTATTGAAATCGATTACCTGGTAATGATCTTATCATGCCAATGAGAACTTATATTCATGAACACACCTTTTCTTTCATGATAGAATCATAGTATTTCTTCGCTTTTTCCCCGCTCCTTATCAATATTTTCTCAATCTTCTATTTATCAAATTCTAGATATAAAATTTCATTTTTTTAATTTACAGAGCATATGAATTACCTTTTATTGGAATCTATGAAAAAGTCTAATTCTTTTGACATTTTACAGCATAAGGATTTCCTACAAAATATCAAAATCAAAATTAAAATGCAAGCACATTTGAATGTTAACTAATAAACTTTTAAGATACAGGGACATGTTAATATGATGTAGGTATCTTAAATCTGGCTTATGACATAGTATAGCAGATACAACAATTGACAACTGGTGTTTTAAATTACACTAATTTACTTTCAAGATAAATGTATCACAAATTAGCCAATGGCATATTTAAATTCATACAAAGTAAGAGACTAATTAAATTAATTAACTTTCATGATACATGTGCTGTATGACTATCTCAAATATGCATGGCCAATGGCACTGTTTAATGCATATATCATGTATATAGATGCAAAAAGAAATCTTATTGCGTTTGTGGAGTTTTATTAGATTAACTTGATTCCTTATGTTTGTATACCTACCTGTAATGACTTTCTGGACAATTTGTATTAATCACATGTCCATCTAAAATAAAATCAAAACATAAATGAATTTCAAAGTGAAAATAAATTTCTGTCTCTCTCTCTCTCTCTGAGTCTCCCTCTTTGAGTCTCTCTCCTCTTCCTCTATCTATCTCCTCTCTCTCTCTCTCTCTCTCTCTCTCTCTCTCTCTTTCTCTCTCTGATATAAGCTTCTGTATATCAAGGATCCTGTTATAAAAAACAGCTCTAAATAACAGTAAATTAAAGTGATTGAATATTTCCTTAAATATTTAAAACTACCGGTACATTCTCTATTTTTGTAATGTTTAACAGAACATTAAGACAGATGGAGTAAATCATGTCATGATTATTTTTTTTTATTTTCTGAAAATAAATTCTTATCTGTATCCTACATGTACATTCACAGATTTGTTATATTTGTGCTGATTCATAAGCCTGATTTTACACAGAGGAAAAACAAGGTCGCATGAAGTTAGCCAGGGAATGATTTGGTAGTTAGTTATTACCTATTATTAGTCAAAGTATCACACTTTACAGAGTCAGGCCTACTTTGTGTGCCGAACACAAGAAATGATTATCAATATATGATTCATCTAATGAACTACATGTGCACATTTTCCCAACAAATCTGGAGATGCATCTTACATGAACTTTGTTTTTTTACACAATAATATATCTGATGCCGTTCAGTTGACTCACAGTGAAAATCAAATTCAAGTTATTCATTCCTGTTTCAATTGTAGCTTTACACAATGACACGTTTGAAATGGCATTGATTTGAAATTGAATAACAGACCTAAAAATTGTCTTTCAAATTCCAACAATGGTCTCCACTTTGATTCAAAGTTGTACCAGAACAAACACACAATTGCATGTGTGCTCTAGTAAAGTGTATTGTCACAATTCTCCAAACATCATTATTCGTAATATCAATCACCTAAACGGAAGGTTCAATTGTAGACCAATATTTTTTTTTTTTAATTTAGACTGTGGCCCGAGTTTTAAATCAGAATGTTGTATATACAGTAAGACAATAAGTAATACACTATCAGACAAAAGATATAAAATTTGCACAAATACAGAGTACATTTATGATACCAAGTAGCTACTTTAAACCAACTTTTATTCGCAACGACTCTATTTTGCGATTTACCAGAGACAAACTGGTTCGCAACAACTATTTTTCACAACCTACTTGATCCACACTCGTTTTGATATAACACCCAAACAGCAAAGACTAGTTCGCAGTGAGAAATATTCGTCACAAAGAGGCCGGCTCTTGCAAATATTTCTTGCACGCGAATTTAAGTTGGTTAAGAGTATTTCAAATTGTACTTTAAAAATTTAATATATCATTCACAAAAAATCCAATCAATTATGTTAAAATTTAAAAATTAATCTTCAATATCATCCATTATCTGATTTGGATTATCCAGTTAACTTTTAAATTAGTCTGTTTAAGGAGAAAGCTTATATTTGCAGAGATCCTGCAACCCAAAGAATATGATACTATAATATTTTTCTTTAATTAATTGAATTATTAAAAAATCATGCTTCAACGGTCAATTTTTTAACTTTTCCTTCAAAGTTTTGAAAATTTTAACAAGTATCCATTATCAAAGTGCATCATTGTACAGATTTCCAATTTCAACTTTGGTTTAAGTTTTAACTATTACTTACCTGGCATTTTTTCTATGAGACTAATGTCAGAGGCATCAGTGAAAATATAAGTCTACAAATATAAATTCACCGGATTAAAAATCTCTCCACATAACAATATATAAAAATATTTTTTTTAAACATATTTACATAAAAATCTTTTTTTTAAACATATATTTCAAAACAGCACAAACTAGATCACTAGAGAGAGTGAGGGATATATCCATTACTGCTTGTATTAATGGTACATGTAGCTTGAATGACCAACATAGCTGAAGTATAGGTTCATTTAGCTACTCAATCATATTTTATTCTACTGAATTATTACCAATCAATTATCATGTTAACCAGAACTATTCTTCTTTGTCATAATTTCTGTTTGGTCACACTTAAACCAGTTACCGTATAATATACATAACCTCAAAAGTTTTAGAACTTTGATTGCTATTGTGCTGAGAGAGCAACATTTTCAAGAGTGATTTTTTTTCATGAATTGAATTCAGATCAGTTTAAAGTTGAAAATTATAGCTGCACCTAAGTGTGACTTCTTGTACAAATGCTCATTTAAGAATTATATGGTTTAGTAGCTAAATGAACCTACTTCAGGTAGGTAAATAAAGCTATGGAAGTTATTCAAGCTATGTAGCTAAGTCTATTAAGTGACTGTACTGGACCTGCTTATGTCTCTGTTTAGAATAATCTCTTGAATAAAAGTATGGAACTTTATAAATTGATAAAAATCTTAATATCACAGTCACTCATATCATTTAACCACCTGTTTCCTGCACTTTGAGATCCACGTGTCAAGTAGAAGCTGCATCCTCGATTCATGGAATGATGAAGTGGTTTTTACAGAAATAAAAATATCGTCAAGCTCTGTAGCCTCATTGTCACTTTTTTTCTTGGACTTTCTCGGAAACTCTATTAAATTTATCCTATCATCTAGTTTTTGAGGATTATCAAATGGAATAATTAAATCTGCGTCGGGACTAAAGGATTTGGCACTTCTCTGATTTCGGCGAACCTCATCTTCGGACCCCTCTAAGTCACCCCGGAGCGATTCAACAAGTGGCCCATCGGCGCCATGTCCATCTTGCAAAGTTTGCAAACTTTCCGCTGGTGTCGTTTTATCCCAGCAAAATAGCACAGAAAATACACATACTGCAATCAAAAGTATCGAAGTCTTGATAACTTTCTTAAAAGTTATCCTCATCACTTCTGGGCTCGTCTTTTGTACGATTTGTACCACATACCGATACTCTCTCTTGTGTATTTACCCTCGCATAGTGAAAAATTTTCACACGGTCGGTTCTATTTGTAGAAATAGGGGACAAAGGTTACGCTCTACTTTACTCGTCGGACCATTTCACTGATCACTTGGGAAAAAATCAGAGGGGTATCGATAGTGCGCACGCAAGTAATGTAGTTGTAAACTTCCTGTCAGTTTCTGATCACAAGACATGGCGAGCGACACTTGGTAAAAATTAGTGTTATCATGAAATTTTTTGAAAGGAATAACATAATACAAAGTATTGGAATGAGAATTTTGAAATCGAGCATTTTAATTGATAGATACACATATATATTGGAAATCAATTTGGATCATTCAATGATCTTCTTATCCTACTTAATTTATCGATCAGTGTGAATGTTCAGACAGAAATGAGATACTTGAAAGACTAATAAAAAGATTGTACGTGTAATTATATAGCCCTAAATGCAAATCGCTGCCGAGATTGGTTTCGGCTTGATATTATTTATAAGGTCTCAACTCTGGATTAGTTCGTTAATTAATCTTTTTTATCTTGATTGATGTTAACTTTGAAATTAGCCTAGCTTATATCACCTGAGATTTGGTTTGGGAATCTAGCTTCTTAGAGTAAAATTCAGCTTGAATTATTTAGGGTATTAATTTTTCTCACCTGCTTCAATTTTGCAGCTTGAACTTTCTTGTTCTATTAACCCCTTCACGGTAACTGCAGTACTGTTCTTTTGCAGGGCAAAATGACATAATTTGGTCAAATATGATGTAACGTCAATTGTTTCATTTACGTCATTTAATTATCTACCTACTAAAATTTCGGCAAAGTATATCAATTTGCCCTGCAAGAGAGCAGTACCGCAGTTATCGTGAAGGGGTCTATTCTGTATTTAAATTTATAGTAATTAAAACTGTATATCGAAACATTACACACTGATACATCTGCAATGTTAATCTCTGTGAAAAACCACATTGTGTTGTTTGAGATTGCCTGTAGACATTGGTAGACTTCATACTTTGTGTAGTACATGATATGAACTTTTTTATCAAGGTTGGCCGAATATGACGCCTGTGCAAGGCTTGGGCAGACTCTTATGGAGAATATTACGGAGAGAAACAAGCACAACAGAACTAGTTCACAATATACAAAAGTAATTTTCAACTTTCATATTTATAAACAACCATTCCTATTAGAGTACTACCTGCTTAATACCTGATAACTCAATCTGATTTAAAAAGGTATTCTAGGCATATATTATAGCATAAGATTAAAGATTGGATTTTCCACTGACAATTTAATCAAATATCGGTAACTTTGTTTAAGGTATTTAAATTTGTTTTGTTTTCTTTTTCAGTTGTCTGCACAAATTCGAGTGTCCATGAAACAGTTTACTCAGTCCCTGAACAAATTAAAGCAATCTCTGATCAGGGCATCATCCTCATATCATATGTATCCTCTTTGTTTCTTAGGCAATGACAATGACAATTAATTTTATTCTCATAACTGAATTTACAGTGTAGAGAAAATACTTATGTACAGTATGTACAAATTACAATATGATATTAGATGAAAATCATTGGTACAGGCATGATGAAGGGATAACATAATTGGTTCAAGTTAACCAAGAGAGCTAACTCTCTCAAATATAGTATCTAATAGTTTACAAATATTGGTACTAAGTTGGTTTATGTTTGTGTTATGTAGGGGACTCGGTCACACTTAACAACAATAAACTCTACTTAATTGGCAAACTGATTTAAAAAAAAAAAAAAAAAACCATTAACTTTGATAATAATTTTGATTAAATTCACAAAGTACCAAGTAAATATAAAAAATATAGGCCTCAGAACATTCACTCATTTAAACAAAAGTTTCCTTGAAAGTAAATCCCTCCAAACTGATTTGTTTAAATTTTGGGAAATTGTTGGGAACTTTTGTTAATTTACATGCACAAGTGATTCTGAATATATTCCTATTTGATCTGCTGACCTTGACAAAATCCAAGAACACAGAGAGAGGTAGAACGGCGACAAATGATGATGGATAATTTAATAACGAAGGAGAAACAGTTGGACCAGGCATTTAAAAATGAAAACTCAGAGTCAAGGTATTGATTTATTTTAAAAGTGACAAAGTTTTGCATTTTTTAAAGAATTAAAAAAGAAAAGAAATAGTAAGTTTGAAACATTGCTACATGTATTTAAAAACGTGATGTTTTTTTAGGCACTGGGAAGTGAAAAATAACATACTGGCTATATTATTTGCGAGATTTGATTCACTGTATAAACTCCCTTTGTACCAGTGCAGATCTTTAGGTTGTTGATAATTTTTTATTTTATCTACAGGTCCTCATTGATGGGGGCAGGGGCCAGTGGTTTTGGGGGTAGGGATCCCTGGGGAGTGATGGATGAGCCTGAGGAGTTTGAAGGCTTGGACAATCAGGACATAGCTCAGCAACAGAAAACTATCATACAAGGTAGTGTGTTGGACCTTGAAGGGTACCTGCAATGCCATTGCTGCAATCACATAAATACTTTTCGAGACTATCAGAGAAAACCCGATGTCACACCTGAACAAATTTTGAATCAAGCCAATTTAGCCTGGATGAACAGTAAAATAAGGAATGTGCAAATTTATGTTTTGCTTTATTTTTTTTCTGTAGAACAAGACAAAGGGTTAGATTCTCTCTCTAAAGTTATTTCAAGACAGAAACAGATGGCAATAGATATAGGAAATGAAGTGGATGGTCAAAATGGTGAGTGTTAAACTTACTTTGATATCTTTAGTACTGTGTGCATGCAATTTTAATTGAATTTAAGAAACATCTGCAAGGAAGACACAGTTTCAGCTTTAAAGAAAATGATGGCCTTTTGTTTTGATTTTCCAATGCATGGTATACAAATCATATTTGTTTTTTGTTGTTTTCGGGGGGGGGGGGGGGGGGGGGGTGTGTCTCATATACCGTATATACTCGCTTATAAGTCAGGGGGGGAGGGTTTTAGAGTAGAAAATTGTATGTATTGGCATGTCATGTGTATTATATAATTATATATTTATATACCTCCTTAAGACTGAATAATGGTTTATTTTATTTTAGAATTGTCTATCCATGAAATTTTGTCTATAGGAGCCTGTTAGTAGAAGACTTTCATAAGTCACATGTACCATTGTAGGGCTGTTCTTTAGTCAGTTTTAAAATGTTTTGCAATGAATATTTTTTTACTTTCCTTTTTTGCTCCATCATATGGCCAAATTAGTACCGGTATATTACAAAACTCAAAATATATTTTTAAATTTGAAATTTGATAACCAGAACTGATATTACAGATTTATATGGACAAAGGGAGATAACTCTAAAGAATGTGAAAGCCGTCTCTGTCAGCATTGATCCCTCACACTTGAATGATTTTACGCTTTTTTTGTAGACTTGATTGACGACATCGGGGACCACATGGACCAGACCAAAGAACGACTTGTCAAAGAGACCAGGCACATAAGAATAGTAGACAGGAAATCAGCTACCTGTGGTACTTTGATTATATCATTTTATCCACATTTAGTAGTGTATACTGCTACTATCTACATGTTACTTTCTTAGAGAATTACTGCAGCAGATTTGTTCTTCATCAATACACGCTGCCTCAAAGCACTTAAATACAGTCTGTGTATGTTCAGTTTACTCAAATCAATGACTGTTACATGGTTTTGAACATCATCATCAATTTAGAACGAGGCAGAAGGATTTAGAATCAAAATTTAACCAGAGATAAAATTGGAAGCACACCAACAAAAAACATTTTGGCAACCCAGTCTTGGTTAATAACTCGTACTGTAAATTCCTAATTTTATGCGAATACTTATTTCCGCTATTCAACCATTTCCCATCATCCATAGAATCGCGAATGCGGATTTTTTTATCATAGTTTTATGTAGTTTACATATGTCTGGAAAAAAAAACGAGATTTTAAAATTCGCAAAATGTGCTTCTCAATATTTTATGCGGATATTATTTCCTCGCGTTTAATTAGGAATCTTCAGTATTTGTTAACCTTGTTATGATCATTGTAGGAGATTTTTTGTTTAATATAAATCATTTAGGACTAAATATACAGTATACGGTGCACACAGTTCTAGCATAGAGAATCTATTTCTGACCCAAAAATATCGGCCATTGGTATCATGTTTTGCATAGATAAAACGTCTTGCTGGACTCTTGCACCCTAGTTTGATACTGGAGCTCAGGCTGTTAACATTTTTTTTTAAAAATTGATATTAATATTTGGAATATTATTCATCAACATTTCATCTTTTAAGTTTCTTATGCTATAAAGTTTATTTCTGTTTTGTTATACACAGAGAAATGAGAAGCAAGTTTAGTTCTAATATATCACATTCATGCTCTTCATTTGGAGGAGTAAGGATAATAAGAAAAGTTAACACATTCATTAACACAGTGCGTTCATCCTTCTATTCTTTATCAAAAGCAGAGACTTCCGAGATGATCACCTATTCAATGTTTTTTGTGGGTTGTAACACAGATCTGTTCTTGATTCAGGATAGCCAAGTTATTGCAATAGATTGGGGTTTTTCCCCCCAAATGATGTATATGATACTCAACTCATGCAATATACATAGTTTAATGTTACATGTATGTTTTCCTTCCAAGTACCACTTAATTTAATTTGGTCTATAGTTTGCATTGTATTATATTGATCTCAAATGATGAGAGGACCCTATAATACTCTGAGCAAAATCTAATGTGAAAAGTGTGATGTTTAATCCACTTTAGCTGTCAGGAAGTTGTAAAATAAATTTTGCAATATATTTATGTTTAAAACAATTTTTATAGCGTTTCATTACTTAAACATTATTTAATATTTGAAAACCTGTCTCCTATTGAAAAAGTTCCTATTGGAAATTTGAATATTAAGGCATAGCTGCAGATCTGGAGCTTTACAGGAAAATTCAACTTTTCCTGCTGAGCTACAGGTCTGCAGCTGATTTTGGCAAAGTCAAACTTATAAATATATTTGTAACTCATGATTTTTAAGAAAACATTTCTGTCACCATTTTTCAGCAGTTACATCATCAATCTATCTACCATTCTCACTCTTTTGACCTTTAAATATATTGCTGAGATCTTTGGGTGAAGAAAAACAAAATGATAATAATGAAAATTTTCCAATTAGAAAATCGTAACTTGTCTTTTAATGATGTCAACTTTTTTTGTAGGATACTGGGTAGCCATTATTCTGATATTCGTGGCAATCATTGTGATTCTAATAGTGCCTTTCAATGGAAAAGGAGTGTAGCAGAAAATTGAGGAAGTAAAAGTGAAAATACATTTATTAACCAGCCTCCTTCTGAGAACAGGTCAATGTGGTGCACTGAATTCTGAACTCAATGGATTGAAAATGTTTTTAAGTGCTTCATGATTTTGGAATTAAGATGTGATATGAGTGTATATTGTGTGCAATTACATGTAATTTTTAATATTTAAGTAGAACTGGGGTTTAATTTAGAAAGCTAGGTTCATGTTATGCCTTAGCTAGCTGATATACAGTGAGAATGTCATTAGAACGTGTCGCGAGGAAAATTGGAAATGAGAAAATTTTTGAGAAAAGATTTTCGATTGTTATTTAAATACACCCAGACTATTAACTACATGAAATTTGCCAATAACAATTAGTACCGGTAGATTTACTGTTTGTTATGTTTTATCCAGATTGCATCAATTTTTTTCCCATCACATACTGTGCATCATGAAGAGTATCTTCTAGACCATTCTTTATCATGACTAAGTACATTAGCATGTTTAAACCTCTAAAAAATTTAACACTCTAAAGTTGATGTAATCATTTTTTTTTTCATTGATTAAAAAAAAAATGTATCAGGGCAAAAAAATCTAGTAAATATATACCCCTATCCTTCAAGTTATAATTAGTTGTCCCAGTTGTCCTGTTGCGACAAGGTTGATACATCATTACATGTTTATGACATGATGGTACATTGTTATATCTGCATTGTTATATATACATGTGCATACACCGTTATAATGGAAAAATACATATCTGGTTCTGTACAACAGAAATTCTCTTGTATTTACTGACAAAGATAAGACACAATATACTCAATTTGTTAAACGAAACTTTATTATAATATACTATAATTATACGTAAGTAACGGAAAACTACATTTACTCTTGTACTAGTATATAATGTACATGTACAAATATATTGATTGATCATCATGTATTTATGAATTCTATCTCTGTAATAAACCCGTTATCTATACAGCATTGTACATTTATTTTACCAGTTTGTTGGAGAGGGGGGGGGATGTATACTACATTGTATATATGTTATGAAGTGGAATAAGTAGTCTTCACTACTTGTGTACAAGTGTCAGTAAGTGTACTTACTACATACATGTATCTGAGGGTGTACATGTGTGTACAATATATGTGTACTGCTACATTAATGTATTACACACTGAACACTTGATTTATACAAAGGAAAAGACTGGTACATTGATTACAAATAGCTTAAGGTAAAACCCCAATAGGTCAAATCAGTACCTTGATTCATGCATGTACCTGTTGATCTGCGCACTTAATTGTGTAGAACACCTTAAAATCACAATAATATAATGTTTAGAACATGTATGGTGAGCACAGTCTTATTAAACCAACCCCTCCCTCAACCCCACCCACCACCCACCCTCTTGCACTATTCTACCAGCAATTTTGATCGAGGGTCGTATCTGACTGACGCTCACCATCAAAATAAGGAAAAAAAAAGATCTTTAAGATTGGTTAGTTTTGATATACGGATTTTTATACAATGATTTATATGTAATGAGAAGCGATTAAAAACTCTCTTTAATCATGTTGATTAACTGTGCAAATGTGCGCACGCGAATATGTATAATAAATGTTGTATGTGTCGGAAGGGTTGCAAGGTGTTGCAAAACCCTCAACTTTATTATTAACAGGACCACCAAACAAAAAATGGATGCAAACTTCCGTGGGAAAATGTTTAAAGCAATTGTTTGTGCGTTGTATAAAACACAGGTTTTCCGGGTAGTGCTACCTTGAAGTTTTCGAATCTCTGCGGAAGTACCTGAATTTTCTTTTTATAGACTACGAACTCGGCAATGGCAAGGGCAAATATAGAAAACCCCGGAAGGAGGCCTATCTTTTGACAAGGTATAAAATTGCCATTCAACTATTTACTTTATATTTTATCCGGTCCCTCACATTTTTGCTCAACCTATAGACTCTGGACAATTCCTTCCATGCGTCCTTTTACCAGGCTTATTTTCGTCTTAATTCCGCCAGCTGGAGCTCTTCGCATAAACGTAGTGTAATTTAATTTAATTTAAACATATTTTATTGAGTAATCAAATGGATTAGGCAACAGGCAAAGCCTATATAAACCCTCTCCAAAATACAAAGTCAAGTAATGGTGTTATAAAACAATCTATAGAATATATAGTATTGCCAGTTTACAGAGTGATACATTATTGATCTTTTTAGTATACAAGACAAGGGATAATTGGATATTAAATAATAAACTTTACATTTGTCATGTATAAATTGTACGTAATTTGTTGTTTAACATATATAAGAACACATTCATACCTACATTTATAAACCCATCACCTCATTAAACGTAGTGTGATGTCATAACCGTGTAGACCTGATGAGCTTTTGTGAACAATAGTACAATACATATATACATGTACTTTAAATTATGTATATATGTTTTTCTCTATTTTTTTTTTTTTAATGTTTTCTGAGAATTTATAATTATAAGTCCCTTCAGTATCTCCTTACGGAGGGAATAAAGTATGAATGAAAGGACAAAGGTTAAAAATTCTATGCTGATTTTGTTATTATAACATAGGTTTACTATGTCGCAACAAGTGCTTAGTACTAACAATGCATGCAATGTGCCCCTCCCTGCGCAATGTTCCGAAAACCAGAACGGTTTCCTCTTCAGTGAATGCTGTCATGCTGTGGATTCATTTAGTTTCGCGGGGTCCAGCATGTTTATTTTTAACGTTTTCACAGGATAATGGGGATGTGACTTATTGGATTGGTTTATATACTAATTATGAATAAAAGATTGTTTTAATTATATATGAGGGATGTATTGGATACTTATAAAATCCACGAAAAATGAGCGACCACGATTTCTGATGATACAACAGTGGTTCTGAATGGGGGTGAAATCTCGATGATCGTTTCCGATTTATTATTTCAGATTTAAAAAAACAACAACTCGAAATTCTTCGGAACCAAACGATTTATAAAAACGGAACCCTATTTCAAAAGCTCTATCAACCAAACACGATGTAACAGGAAATTTTTGAAGAAGAAGAAAAATAAAACCAGCACAAATTTATATCATATGTAGATCGATTTATTTCGAAAGTGGTGAAGGGTTTAATCTCTCCAGCTTTTGGCCTTTGTGGGACGTATAGGTTTAACAAAAATCCCCCTATATAACAGTTGATAACCCGGAAGTTTTGATGGTAGTGACAGGGTTCCAGTACCCACTGCCGAACCCTCGCACAGAATACACCCGGACAAAGGCTCCAGCAAATTAATACCAGAACAACTTTATGAAACAAGGAAGAAACGTATAAAACTGCGAAATTATTGTGTATTGGAGCTTTATTAGTGAAGAATCTATTATATAGTTTATTGTGTTGAAAACTTACATGCATAGAAGCTAGTCTAGTGTGTAGCTGAGAAACCATGTCAAGAGTTCCATAAGTCAGGTGAGAGTGTATATAGGGGTAGAGATAGTCTATTTATCTCACCTGTGCCGTGTACCTGGAGTCAGCGATCACCTGGGATTTAGATTTTTATGACAGGGTCTTAACCTAACAACATGTCGGATGTTAGATTTGAGGGGCTACTTCAAAAACCAGGGGTATGTTTTAGCACCTTAATATTTATTTTATTAAGCTCGATTAATTTCAAAATCGGCCTTTTGATTTATAATAATCTCCCCTTTAGCTACCCATTGAGTGATGAAACTGTTTAGAATTGTTTGTACATATATATGTGTGTGTGCAATATTTGTACAGTTATATATTAGTACATATATATGTACACGTTGATTTCTGTCATCGGGCGCGATAGATAAGTTATTGCTACATGTATTTACATGTACATGTATATAAATACAGTACTAAAGATAAAATAAAGAAAGTGAATTCTGGTTTAATTTCAAAGTTTAAATGTTTGTAGTTCTCAATTTTTATCGGCTCGAAGAACCTTGAAAATTTAAACTTACATGAACACGCAAATTGCATAATATAAACTTCTGCCGTTGTACGTACAAAATGTAGCCTATGTGTACACAAATGAATTAAATAATGTACGGTGTTTGCATTATAACTTATAATTTATCAATGATTTATAACGTCTGAAATAATTTGAAATGGATATTTTGTACCCATAAAATTCTATGTATACCTTAACGAAACATTGTAAAACATGCGTGACAATCTTCTTAGCATTTTAACCCCAAACAACAACAGACCAGAAATCTTTATTATCTAAGAGTCTTCGATCTACAATGTTTATTGAGCATTCCATCGGTATTTTTAGCAAATATAGACTTACATAATGATCTAGTTTACGTTCTTTGACTGGAATATGAAATAGCAATAGGCGAACAAACGACAATTTAAAAGGGGTACACAACGTCATGCAATTTTAAATTCAGCATTAGATGTATTCTGAAATATAAAGTTCAATCGATATATACATTGTGTTTATGAATTTAGACTACACGTACATCCCTTTAAGAGTTGTACATGTAGAAATGCACGAGTTTTGTTGTTGTTTTATTGAGCATATTTGAACAACAACAAAGTTTAGAATCACGTCGTTTATATACTGGTACTGTACCAGTTATCGGCTAAACTGAGAGTTCGGGTTTATAGCACGCGGCTATCTGAGATTTTTTTAATTCAGTCCTCTGTTTTGAATAAAGAAAAGTAAGTTTGCTTGAAAACTTTCTTGAATATGTTTTAAACATGAGCTAAAACGATCATTGTTTACCGCTGATTTACATCTTTGCACTTTCAGGAGTGGGGGATCGAAGTGACCACTGACGTAATATGTTCAAAATAGAATATAACCCCTTTGTGATACATTATCATTTCCTTTCTTTGATTTGACATATAATATCACTACATATAACATGTAGAAACAAAAGGAATTCACTAAATACTGAGAGATTCATAGCGCAGTTGAACGCCTGATTGCACAATATTATACATTGAATAGTCTACGATTTTGTGTATTACCGTATGATAACAAACGAATAATTTTATGAGATTTGTTTATGCATCATAACCCCTACGAACTTTAGTCTGACCCCAAAAGGGGCATAATTCAAATTAGATTTTGCAGAGTATCAAATCAACATGTACAGGGATTTTACTATGTTATTATCGCGAAGCCGATAACTGGTACAGTAAATCGTAAAAACTCGGCAAATTCTGGGCGTGCAAAAAAAGCACACAAAAAGATGTTTTGGGTTCTAATAATGATTTAACCTAACAGGTGCATAAACAAGGAGTATACCATTTAAAGCATGTCAAGTTTTATTCGAAAATATCAAGAAATAAGGAAATGCGAAAAGAAAACGTTTAGCCGATAACTGGTACAGTGCCAGTATGGCACTGGAAAAAAAATAATAATAACATTTATGTAGCGCTTTATCTTAATATATTTACATCTACCAAGTATTATCCCCTCAATTTCTTACTGAGACTTATAGTTAATTCATAGCTCTATAGAAACAGCCAGACTGAAATCTACACGCCCCGTTTATCGATTGGTCGAAATCTACAGCCGCTGAAACAGACAAGAAAGTGACAGGACTGAAATTGACACGCCCCGTTTATCGATTGGTCGAGACCTACAACTATCTAAGAAAAATCACAGACTGCACGAAATAACCCTGATGATGTCAGACTCAAAGTCTCACAGGAGACGATTTGGCTGTTTCTTTTAGCTAACGTACTTATGTACGTATGTACGTTAACAGTAATTTAGTGAATCTTACTTACTTTTTACGCTCAATTTATTAATTAAGTAAAAGAAAGATGTTAATATAAACAATAATATGCTTTCTTTGGTGATTCATTCGGGTTATGAAGATAGCGATCATTGCAGAAAAAAATTTACAAAACCCGCTATGTCGCTACCTTCATATCGCGAATGAATCACCAAAGAAAGCATTTTATTGTTTAAAAAACTCTTAAGCGCTTTACAGAGTAAGTCAAAATGGGTATAATATCGGCAGATTTGGTTGAAGACAAAATTTATTTTATGATTTTATAAAGACTAATAAGCAGACAACTGTCAAATTTTCTTGCACAATGTAAGATAAATAAAACAAATCTTTTCTGACTAGCAAGGTCATTAGTAACAATAAAATACAATCATGTCCTTTGACATAACGAGGACTCGGCGAACAGTAGTCAAAATTGTGAAAAACTTTACTGTTTCATGTTACGTTGCAGTAAACGTGAAATATTCTTGTATGAATTCAAACAGCAGTATAATAATTAATAAATTAATCAATTTATTTTAAGCTTTTACTAGGCATATTCAACCAAACTAATTAAGCAATAAATGGTTCAACGAATTGGATCGATTGAAAGGCCATGCACTTATATCTCGCATGTTATGTATCTAGATTCTAGAATTGGTTTTCAAACCCACTTTTGATTATTTATGTATTACACGTGCTTGTACTATACAGGAAAATTGGCTTCTAACAATCAAAATGTTTCCCTTTTGATTACAAGTACTGTTCTTCAATCCGATATAAATAACAAACGCGTTGACAAGTTTTTATGTCACACAATGGTATTGCCTCTCATGTGACAATTTACACGTGTGTGCGCGTTGGGCTGCTAATAAATAAGTCTGTTTTCATTTCAGAGAATTCCCGGTCGAAAAACGAAGGTCTGGTGCGTTTTGAGCGATCAGGAACTATTGTTTTATAGGGAAAACAAGGTAAACGAACAAACTACTCTAACGATTCAAAATCAAGCACCGTTTTTAACTTTTAAGCGATTAAAATCTGCTTGTATCGGTAAAACCTTGTATCAACTCTCTCTCTCTCTCTCTCTCTCTCTCTCTCTCTCTCTCTCTCTCTCTCCACACATACAAACTCTTGATAAAAAATAATATGTGTTATAATTATATACATGTACTAGTATCTGTATGTATAATGTATTAGGACTCTATGTGTAATTGATCTATACTTGAAAAAATATATGTACATTATATTTTGTCGCGTTCGCTGAACACAGTCTTATGATACTAAATGTGAACTGATGTACAATTAGTCATGTAACCACGAAGAAGAAAAATTGTAATGGTTCAGGGCGATCTCTTTCATCAGGGATTCGGCGCCATGACTCATCTCTACGTGTAATTTTTGACACTGTCTTTGGTGTCGGAACAAAACTCTCTCTCTCTCTCTCTCTCTCTCTCTCTCTCTCTCTTGTACTCGAGAGGAAAATTTCGTGGGGGATTGATCGCTGAATTCCCCTCGTCAAAATTTTCTGAACTACAATAATCTACAGAATATACTATTAGTATATATAAAGATTCTAAAAGTTAACTAGTAGACTGATAGACGGGTAGACATATGTTAACAAGTTGACAATTCGACGTGTGGACAGTTCAACATGCTTAGCGTATGCCAAGTTAAGAGATCGACAGGTAGGTAGACATAGAGAAATGTCGACACTTCAGCATGTCTACCTGTCAACATGTCTTTCTTTCAAAACAAGAGAGAGAAAGAGAGAGAGAGAGAGAGAGAGAGCGAGAGAGAGAGAAGGTAGGTAGTCTCTAATAATCAAGTACTAGTAGATCTTAACCAAAATCGAACCCTGTCCCAAACATGCAAGTCCGACAATGTGTCTATCCTTCAGCATGTCTACCTGTCAACATGTCTTCCTGTCAGCATGTCTATCTGTCAATATGTCTAGCTGTCAAAATGTCTACCTATCAACATGTCTACCTGTCAATAAGTTTACCCATCTACATATCAATCCGTCTACTTGTTGATCTGTCTAACTAGCAATTTGTCTATCTGTCTACTTATTATTCTGTCTACCTGTGGATTTGTCTAACCGTCTACCTCTCAGCCTGTCTACCTGTCGATCCACCTATCTATCTCTACCTCTCAGCCTGTCTACCTGTCGGTCTGTCTATTTGTCGATCTATTTATCCGTCTACTTCTTAGCCTGTCTATCTATCGATCCGCTTATCTGTCGATCTGTCTTACCGTCTACAGATCAACCTGTCTGCCTGCCGATCCGCCAATTTTTCTATCTGTCTACCGATCAACCTGTCTACCTGTCGATCTGTATATCAGTCTATCTTTCAGTCTGTCTACCTGTCGGTCTGTCTATCTATTGATCTTTTTATCCGCCCATCTCTCAGCCTGTCTACCTGTCTATCCGTCTACCGATCAACCTGTATTTCTGTCGATCTGCCTTTCTGTCAATCCGTCTACCGATCAACCTGTCTACCTGTCGATCTGTCTATCCGTCTACCTCTAAGCCCATCTACTTGTCGATTCGCCTATCTGTCGATCTGTCAATCCGTATACAGATCAAACTGTCAGCCTTTTAATCCGCCTATCTGTCTTTCGGTCTACCTATCAATCTGTCGATCTGTATACCTGTCGATCTGTCTATCTATCAGCCCTTTACCTGTCGGTCTGTCTATCTGTCGATCTATTTATCCGTCTACCTCTCAGCCTGTCTATCTGTCGATCCGCCTACCTGTCGATCTGTCTATCCGTCTACCGATCAACCTGTCTATCTGTCAATCCGCCTTTCTGTCGATCCATCTACCAATCAACCTGTCGATCTGTCTATCCGTCTACCTCTCATCCCGTCTACTTGTCGATCTGTCTATCGGTCAATTTTTTAACCTATAAATCGCCCTGTCGTCATTTACCTCATCAACTATAAACGATGTTCACTATTTTATGATTACAAGGATATATTGCCACAGCCTAGTATCTGGGTTTTTTTTTCCTGAATTAGTTTGTCAACTTTTATTTAAATAATTTGAAATTCTGAATACTAGTAAATAAACCGATAAACTAGATAAAAGGGACCTTAGTTTAATTTTAATTCATTTGCACTTGATTCCAGCTTAGACTCAATGTTTTTTTTTTTTAAATAGTCCTGTTTGGTAGACACCAACTGCAAAGCGACTATATGTACATGTATGCCAAAAAATATGTACAAGTAATTTTAAGCCGGAATTTAATGGGCTAAAAAAGAACACTTCCCTCTACCCAAATAAATACAAATATACATGTAACTGCCTTGCTGTACTCGTGCATGAATGTTTTAAAATATGTTTGTTCATACATGAACATGCATTAATCATATTCAATAGAATAGCAATATATATCTAATCAATGTACCGGTATATTCGAATAAAAAAAAATTGTCGACACTTGGGGCACATTATTATTTTTATTTCCGTCTCCTTCTCCGTATTTTTTATAGTTTCCCACCTGAAAGAATATTACAATATTATTTTCCCACAGAAGTTGAAAGTACTACATGTATTCTAATCCCCACTCGTGATTTTGCCTAATTAAACAAACAAACAAAAACAGCCCTTAAATTTCTTACAGTCATTTTAAATAATTGGGCACACACAGATAACTTCGATAGATATTTTAGATGCAAGTTTAATTATAATTCCACTTCTATAGTGAAATCAGTTAAAGTACCTATTGAAGATTTTTTAAATAGGCATTCGAAACGGAAATTCACAAATATTGCTAATGTCGTAGACCTGCCCTTTGAATTTCACTTCCCTTTAACCCCATACATATATACATGTAATAAAGAAGAACAAAAATGTTTTTGAATACTTGATTGCATTTATTGCATATCATGGAATTTAATTCAATGTATCAAAGGTTGAAACACACATTCTGACATCTTTCGAGGTTGTTTTTTTTTCCAGCAAATTTTAACATTTATACCAATAAATGATCACTTTCGTTGTGTGTTAAAACATAAAACTTTCTTTGATGGTTAATTAAGTTTTTTTTTTAATTTGAGAACGGATGAATTACTGGCTGATTTTATGTTTAAGATGCCCGTCTAAGAGTTTTATGTTCTTTTGTTCTTGAGGTCCATATGTTCGTATATGTTTAAAAGCACAGTGGAAATAATTTTGTATTTCAGTTGTAAATTCTACGCCTGCACTAATACATGTAGTCACGTTTCCGCGCTGAAATGAATTTAAATCTCTCCGATAAAAATTATGTTGACATTGTTATTTGAATTTTATAAGTGTTGATATTATAAAATTCCTAAGTTTCTACCCCTTTTTCTAGGTTAAGTAAAATATTATTGCAAGTTTTATGACTGCTTATCTAAATACTACATTACATATGTACAATGTAGAACATATCGAAGCAGGAAGTTCGAAAAAAAATTTACTTGTCAACCCATGCACTCAAGTGTTGAAAATGAATTGTCAGTAAACTCTGTTTTTCATTCCACATCAGAGGTCGTCTTGCATTGGTTCACTGGAATTGTCACTGGTGCGGAAAGTCGAGAAAGTTGTCTCCAACGAGAGAGATTTCCGCGTGGATTATAAAGGAAAACTGACTGTTTATGTAAGTAACAAAAATGATTTGATAAATATTTCTCTCTTTGTAAATTGATAGAGATTATCTCATTTTTGTTTGTTTTGTAATCAATTGTCACGCACATGGGCTTTTATATAAGACAGCAGGTACAAATGTGTTTACTATTACGATGTATATGTCCCTTTCACTCACCTGTATATGTACATGTACGGGGATGTTGTGTGGTGGTTAAAAAGATGACTAGGTCTTTACGAGACATAGTGTGAGGGGATTTAAATTTTTCTTCTCCAATTTCTATGAATTATACCCCCCCCCCACCCTCCTCACCAAAGTTACTACGGGGCTCAGTAAAGGTCGTATTTTGCTCAAAAGAATTTGCTAATATATGCAAACTAATGTCTTATATACCGCATATATTTCGTGAACTGTAACATTCTTGGTAAATTTGTATTGCATAATGGTCGCACGGCAATTGTTTTCTTTTGTTTTAATGATGGATTCGTTATGATTAGAGAATAATTCGTCTGGAGAAAAAAAACCCACAACACTGAGTCAGAATATTTGTTCAATTATTCATGTCAGACACAAAAACAAAAAGAAACTCTGAGTCACGAGTCACAGAATATTAGGATTATTTTATTTGTATTGCTCTCTCTCTCTCTCTCTCTCTCTCTCTCTCTCTCTCGTGATTTTTGAAACGTGCGCTTTGTCATCGTTTTAATGACATTACTCATGCAGAAATTGTATGATTGCCTTCAAATCAAACTTGCAATATTCTTTTATCGATTTGCGATGTAATCGTTGAATATTTCTCCTCACAGACAGCAGAAGACAGTGCCAAACGCGATGAATGGATCGCGAACCTTCTAGATGCTCTGCAAGCCAATTGTTACAACAAGTAAGCTGATTTAATTTCATTATTTTCAATTTAATACATGTAACAGGAAGTGTACAAACACTCATTCTATCTTTCATTTATAAGCATGGGTTATTAAAATTAATTTTTCAGACAAGTTCCTCTCGCACAAAACACAGTGAAATGTAAATTGGACACATCCCGAAAACAAACTCTACAAGATCAAGGGGAAATTTCGATCCAATCCAGAATCTTGTCGAGGAAACCGTCTGGGGTCAACAACACAGTGCCACGAATAAATGACCAGCCGACATTGTGTGAAAAAAACATTTCTCAAGGAGGCCAAAATTCAAGCAGAAAAGAAGGGCTAAATCTAGAAGAGGATGAGAAACCGGAAGTAAAGAAAACTTTTGCAAAAGAAACCACCGCTGTAGCAAAAGGACAGCCATCGAACGAATCTCAAGTGTTCATATCATCGGGATCAACGAAAAGCAAGGAAGCAGTTAGTGTAAAAACAGATACAATACGGAAAAATTGTGTTCATAAGGCATATCAAACAGTGAATAAAGAAGGCGAGTCGACAACGAATTTCGAGACCGAAGCGGTAAATTCAAGACGATTCGAGGCCAACGGAAAAAATAAGCAAGAATCTTTCGATCTAACGAAAAATATTTTTGGAAGGTCCTCCATTGTGCATTCGACAGAAAAAGAGAGCAGACCTGACTCGGGATATGAAACATTAGCTGGAAGTGAAAACAGGAGAAGTATAATCACTGAGGAATATGGCGAAGTCGATATCACTAGGGTGGTAATGCGAAGAAGCAGACGTTCTATTAACAGCTTTACAATGAATAATTCCGAAACTGAAGTTCCGAAAGTCGAGCAAGTTCCCGTCTCAAACGGAATAAAGGAAACCAAAACTACTAAGCCAGAACAAAATCCATTGCGTGAAAACCATATTGAAGAAGAGAACTGCGACGATTTAACACATGAAAGTGCTGTTAGTAATGGAGATTTCCACGCGGACCCGAACGAAGAGTCGGACACAGTTTACGAAAATATTGCTTCACTTAGAAAAGAAAAGACACTTGAAAATTCTGTGAAAACTGTGAGTGAAGAAAAAGATGTGTTTGTGCCAATGCGGAGAAGCAGGGTAAGCAAAAGAACCACCCTTGTTGATATGCATGTACCACAAGTTGTGGTAGAAGATGAAGAAGAAGAAGATGAAAATGTTAATGACGTCATACCCCCACCCGAAGGTCAGGAGGAAATGTTGATGAATCTAACCTTTGAACCTATCGAAGAACTACCCTTTAAGGGGAAAGACATGCAAAGTGACGAATTTGATTTCTCGGAAATTCGAGAAATTCTAAGTCATCGAAAAAGTCCCATAAGAGATTCTGTCTCTCTTGACCCAGTAGAAGAATTGCGTAAACTACTAGAACAGGTGTAGACATTTTTCATGCCTGGAGGTTATTTCTCTGTTTGTAATGGTGTTCGTTCTTGTTTGTTGACATCCAGTCTTGAGGACATATTTGACAGTAGAAGTACTTGAAATCCTACTCGAACTTTAAGATTTTTCATAATTCGTGATACTGAGAAGAGGCATGCGATTTTTCCATAGGCGCTTCCCATCTAATTTTCACACGTTTATCCTCTATATTACAGTGTAGTTGATTTCATAGTATAGAGGGTAAAGGTATATATAATATTGACTTATCATTCTTCGTTTACAAAATTAGATGGGGAGAGCCTATGGATTTTTCAAACATAAAAAAACTTTTAAAAAACAATTTTTCAAGTTAATAAGGCATGCATTATCAAATATAGCTCTTGTGGTCAGACACCTCTCTCTCTCTCTCTCTCTCTCTCTGACCTTTTTTTTTGTTGGGGGGGGGGGGTACTTAACAAGACTAGTACTAATTTCATTAGGCTTGCAACAAGAGGCTAGATTTTGTACACAATGAAAACACGGACAGTTTGTCAGTAGTTTTACGCATAGCTTGCGCTATATCTTTAATGTCCGTGTAATAAGTGTTGGCAAATCCTTTATAAGGAAAGAGATTTAAGGGGGAAAGTGTTCAAAGTTTGAAAAAGATTATAAAGAGCAGATATAAATATAATTACAATTCAACATTTAGTTTTTAACAGGAAACGTTAGATTATAAGAGATTTGATCTTAATTATTCGATTGTTTTGATTCAAGAAAGCAACAGCTGGTCCCGCCGTCACCAAAATTTCCGATCCCTCAACCGAGTCCTCAACTCAAATTCTCAAAAGAAATGTATATGTATACATTTGAGGTCAAAACTCAGATTTGAGGCTGAGTGTTGACTTGAGGAAAGTTGGTGACGGCGGGGCCAGAACACATCCCTTTAATGTAGAAATGTTATATGGGTATGTACATTGTAAAGTAGTTTGTATATTAACAAAATGCGCATTTTACAGCCCCCCTTTCGATTAAAGGTTCCCATTTTGATTGAAAGCTGTTGATTAGCAGCACTAGATATAGTCTTAATCCCCTTCCCAAATTACGGATCAGTTCCTCCTCGGACAAATTGTAGTTTGTGGGGGGGGGGGGGGGGCTGTTGGTGTATTTGTAGCTTGCAACAGGGGTATCGGTATTCGGGATTAGATCCTCCCCATGCCTTTCTCGCAAACTCACTGCCATGAATTTATTTCCATTCATGTACACGGTACACAATACACACACAACCAACAATAAAATCATAGTTCAATTTGTGGTCATTACATCATAAAACTGTCAGTTTCTTTTAATAGCAATGCAATACGTCATGTTCAAAAGTCTTATAGTCGAGCAATCTTTATAAACTTGAATATTGTGCAATTGATATACAACGCTCGGTCTTTCGATATTTGTTAGAAATATTTTAAAACACGCAATAAAAATTATACAAGGATAGAATTACATTATTTAGAGACTTTGATGTAGATGTTAGTATAAAACCACATTTGATATGTATAAATATATTTAGCTGTAAATGAATATAAAATGCACTACTAGATTATAGATGTAGTACATATACGTGTATATGTCTGCGTTATTTATCGACGCATATAAGATAATTTTATGTCTATAGAAGGATATATTCATAGGAAGTATCAATTCTGCGATGCTATGATAGAAAAAAAAATGAATTTCCTTATGATATTAACATCTTCTCTTCATGTTTTTGGTATTAATTATATTCGGGCGTTGATTTCCACTTTTTAAGGATACAAGCAGTATACTGCGATGTTATAGGAATAAATGTTGGTCACGCGTGTAACTTACACGGAAAATAAGTTTGGGTGTAAAGTCAATATTTTAATATGAATACATTAATAAAAACATACATGCAGGTAAAAGGTACAACATACTTTGAACTATATCTTGTCATAATGAACTGTTGGGAGTTTTAAGTTCAAACATTCGTCGTAATTATGTTTTAATAATTCAATATAAGTTATATATACAACTGTTCTCATTTCGAAATAAAGAGAAAAGAAAGATTATTAGTTTGACTTTATTTATTTTATTCACTCGAAAATATTTTTTTTGTTAGTATGGAGAGATCACCAGAGTCATGCAATAAAGGACTTCTCTTAACATGAATTTTATACCTGAACTCGGAAACATTTGTCGTTGCACAATGCAGAATCTTTATCAGCACCTATAATTTGAAGTTTTTTATCGTCCTATTCTTATATTCAAAACGCAGTCACGAAATGGATCCCGTTAACAGTAAACTGTATACCGACATGTATTCGCGGCCAATTGCAGTTGTGCCACGCGTGGATTTCGCGTGAAAAACATCGTTCACTCATCGTTTCACTTGACTTATATGTTAACCTCAAATTTTTCTCCTACGATTTGTTGTGTGGTAGATTTTTACAAAATCATACCTTTTTTCTTGAAAATTTCGTGAGTCAAAACTGTACTCGAGTACTTTACGTAACATTCAGCAAGAGAAATCAAGAACTAGGATAAAATAAAATAAAGATCTTTTTTTAATTGCTTCAATTCTGCGCTCCCTTTGTCATAGAAAATTTCATCTTTTAATACGAAGTTTAATATGTGTTGGGTAATATGAGATAAATATTTTCAACACTTCTATGTATTTCCTCTTGGTCTTCCTTATGGTATTTAACTTTTTCTAAAACTGTTGTAGATTTTTAACCCAAGTGAACAAGGTTCAAAGCCTAGTAGGGGCGCTATACTGCATGTGGTATCACGGCAATATAAAAAGTCCTTTAGGACAAATTGTAAACACACGCAACAGGTGTCATGTCTGTGTATGCTGTATTTACAAATCATACAGACTCGATGGAGACGGTACAGTAATCATTATACATGTACAAGGAACTGGAGCCGGGAAACCAAGCTGTGATCAGTGATAGATCTAATTCACTTCGAATAAGGAAGGACTGATGACGCTTTGTAGAAAACGAGGAAGAGGATCTGGAAAAAAAATCATGTTTATTTCTCCTATCATATCGACGCCTAATCTATTTCACACAGTGATTTTTTTTAACTTTTGTAGATATAAAAATTTGATTGTACTACATGTTTATATAGTAAACAATAATCGAATTGCAAATTTTTATAATCTCACAATTTAGAATACCGATGAAACAAGATTAAGATTTTCACAACATTGAAAAACATGGTATTTTAAGTATTTTCTTGAATAAACATACACGTACATGTATTATACATACATGTATAAATTTAAAATCATGATAGAAATCAATGATATCTGACTCCAAAATAAATATAAACTCTCAAATTTGTAGAATTTCTATAAACAAAATTTAGAGATATTGTATATAAAATACTGGATTTGACAAGGAAAATTAATGCATTTATCAGCATTTTTAAAAAAGACAAAAATGCTCTAATTCATAATACTATAGTTTAGCACACAACTTCCACATGAGACAAATTCCAGTAAATCTTTAAAAAATATTAATTATAACACATGTACCAGTTCTGTCCATTTCAGATTTTCCAGAATCATAAATTAGGCTTATTAATTTTATATGACAAAAATAAAAATTCAAACATTTCAAGTTTTTAGCTGTTGATTTCTTTTTTCTTTTTGATATATCACAGACACGATAAATTCAACACTTCACAAGATTATATTTCATTCAGTCCGAGGTAAAAGCTTGGAGCCCAGTGATTGCTCGACCCAAAATCAAGGCATGGATGTCGTGTGTGCCTGAAAAGAAAATGATTTTAGATCTATAATTATTATAGATATGAAATCAAAATTGTATAATCACATTTTAATTTGTAAAAAAGACTGGTCCATATTTCTGTACATTTATAAAAGAGGGAGATATTTATAGCCCCCTACTTGTAAACAATAAAAAAAACCTTGCAATATTGTACTATGAAATGGGGCTGGGGGAGGGGGTCAAAATAAATGGATTTCAAGTCATTAGGGAACTCTAACATGTACATGCACATGCAGTTGACATAGGTACATCATTATTGTAGTGTATTAATTAAATCATGTTTTACTTTATCTTAAAAAATTATATCTGTATGTGAAGGCATATAAAGAAAGTTGAAACTTTGATCACTTTAATAAAAGATTGTTTTTGATCAGTATTGAAAGGAGATCAAGACCTCTGGATTAATTCAAATAATCAAACTTCAAATCAAATTTGATTTTTGTTACTTAATTCCCTTGGGAGATAAATGTCAATTATCAGTTTCAACAGTTCCCCCAATTTGTTATCAATATCACAAGAGGGCTTCAATAAACAGGAAGTGTCTGCATGACTTCTAATCCAATTAAAATTTCAATTCACCTAAAATTACTACAATTACATTGTCCTCCTAATTAAACCAAATGGTCTCACGCTTGGTAGAAAGTAAAATGTTTAATTATGTACATTGTAGAAAATTCAAAACGGCAATTTTACCGGTAACCTTTATTTTTAACATGTTAATTAAGTATATATGCCATTGGAAGAGCCTGTACATGAATTTTTATGTTAAATGGTACAGGAACAGTTTTAAGTGCTTTCTACTCATAATTCACGGGGAGTGGGGAGTAAAGTATTTTAAATTGAAAACCTGGTTAATTATCAAAATTTGACAAGCTATCTAAAAAGCTTGGTAATCTTTTCTGAAAAGATTTTAATGTAAACCAACTTTCATTATTTGTGTGTGAATAAATTTCGAAAAAAAAATCATGAACACCTCAACAGCATGAGCATGAACATTCCTCATTGTGAATACCGGTAGGTCATTTGATGCAACTTTGTCACAAAAATAAATTTGCTTCGAACAGGTTCATATGTGTGTTACTGTGGAATCATTTATATTCGTGGGGGCCAATTTTCGTGGATTGTGGTTTTTTAGCTCATTCGCTGGGATGTTATTTCGTGGATGCGTCAGTTTTCAGTTTCAGTAAGCTAACTCTTTCAAAATTTGTTTTTGTCGAGGATGTAAATTCGTGGCGTAGGGCTACTCACAAATACCACCAAAATTGAGCCACCACGAATTCTAATGATTCCTCAGCAATCGCAATACAAAGTTGTCACAAATAAAAGCTGGTTTATGACATTGTTTATGTAAATTATGACAAAAACAAAACAAAATCTATAATTCAGCAAAATTGTATTTTTATAGCTGCTACACTCTATATATTATGTCACTGTATGATACATGTTCATTGAAAATGCATAAAAATGTAAACTACATCTTACAATGAGAAGATGGTTTTGTTATGATGCCATTATAACTATCACAAACACTGTGTTACCTTCATAAGTGTTGACAGCTTCCAGATTCATACAATGTCTGATGATGTGGTATTCATCTGAGATTCCATTTCCTCCGAGCATATCTCGTGCAACTCGAGCTATATCCAAGGCCTTGCCACATGAATTTCTCTTGATCATTGAGATCATTTCTGGCGTTGCCCTATTTCAAAAACACCAAATTATATTACTCTTGTAGTTTACATGTGCTTGTATGAAATATGAATTTGTATTTTTGCATGCAGTACTCACTTTCCCTCATCTTTTAGTCTTCCAACCTGTAAGCAAGCTTGTAGACCAATTGAGATTTCAGTTAACATGTCGGCCATTTTTTTCTGTGGAAGTTGATTTTTGGCTAGTGGTTTTCCAAACTGTATTCTGGAAGATATACATCATACATGGAACATGAAGTTTATACAGTCATGAACTTGTTTTTATTTTCCACAATGCTTTAAAGTCATGTACTGATTATTAAAACGTTACATTATAAATTAATTTTTGATAAAAAACCTTTTAAAAAACTACAACGTTACCTGTCTAAAGTGTACTGCCTGGCTGTCTCGAGACAGAATTCTGCTGCACCTAGTGTTCCCCAGGCGATTCCATACCTAGCATTGTTCAAACAGCCGAATGGGCCCTAGAAGAAAAATTAAATTATATAACAAAGGCAATATAATTCAAAATATCCATTTTGATGGTACATATAGCTACCATCAACAAAAATTTGTAATTATCAATGCTGAAAATCAGTATGAGTTTTCTAATTGTTTGCTCAAATTTTTCATACATACCTATTTGTATTGATTTCTATCACTCTATATTGATGTACATCTATCTTATTAGTTAAGATATTTATTGCATGAAAATTTAAGTCCAAAATTTGATAACAAGGAATTAAAAGAATTAATCGTTTAATTCACTAGTAGTTTATGTACATGTATTTCTATTCTTCATGTAATAGTTGAATACATGAATTTCTATTATTATAAAATAATGTAATAGATTTTTATCACACCCCTAAGCCCATGACATTAGGCAGCATATTCTCCTCTGGAACTTCGACATCGTCCATGGCGATCTGTCCGGTGATGCTGGCCCTCAGTGAGAACTTCCCCTCGATCTTTGGAGCAGTCAGGCCTTTCATCCCTTTCTCCAGGATAAACCCTCGGATTTTGTCATTGTCCTTATCACATTTACCCCACACAATGAATACATCTGCTATAGGGGAGTTTGTGATCCTAAAAAAAAAAAAAAAAATATTCATTGTACATATGCATGAGCAAAATGTCTGAAGGGACATAACTCTCATAGATTTTTTATGTACAAAATCAAAATTTTTGAATAAAAATTTTTTAAATCTCAGAATTAATTACTGGGTATTGGTAATTATCATACCGATATTGAAATTAAAATTTATAGTAATATTAAGAATTTTAGAATACAGTACCGATCAGACCCAACCTATCACCAGACCAGACCACAACTAAACCCTGGGTTTACTTTCGGGGTTTACTTGGGGTTTACTCTGGGTCTGCCTTTTGAAAATTTGGGTCCACTCGGGTTTACTTTGCGTTTACGCTGGGCCCACTCTAGTAAACCCAGAGTATACCCAAAAGTAAACCCAGGTTTAGTTGGGGTTTACTTTAAGTTAGGTTGGGTCTGATCAGTACTGTATCTGTGTTTTTAATCTTTGTTGGGTTTGAGTTCTGTACAAGTATTTTGATGAGACCTGTATGCTCTAACAGAACAATTTTATCAAGAGCTTGGACTTTAGGTAGTTGTGTCAAACAGCAATGTGACATAGGCCTGTCTATTTCATTGCTGGCCCCTCAGCTACGGCTCTTTGAAATCAACAAGATTTGTCTGGCTTTTGAGCTCAGATTTGGCCATCTATGCATACTTCACTCGAAACCAGCACCATTTTTAAACTTATTTTGATGCAAGATATAGACACATGCTGTAGTTACGTCCTACTGAAAGTCCAAGGTGTTGTTGTTAAAATGGTTTTAGAACTGAATTGACGCCTATTATAATTGACACACCATGATTTTGTTCCATTCAAGGTGTAGGTTTTACTGGAGGGGTTGTATCGTGCTTTTGTCTCCATAGACGAGGGGTCACTCCCATGGTTTGGTTCTGTCAGACCGAAACAGCCAATCAGCTCACCTTTTGCTGAAATGAACAAACAAAGTTAGAACTAAATATAATGGATTATATTCAACATACATGTATTTTATGCATACCAGACACATTTTTTTTTATTATACACCATAGAATTGTATAAACATAGGTAATCACAGATTACAAAGCTCACCGAGACGAGACATCACCTTTATGAGGCATTACCTTTATGAGACCACCTTATCATATTATATGATAATCATAGTTAATGATCTTGGATATTCATGTAAACTGTTTCGACACAATATCATAAATCATATGTTAAAAAATTGTATGATCATCATATGCTAATTTCATACGGTATTATAAGATACAATTTTTATCAATACAATAATATAAAATACGATATTGCATCCTATGATACTTACAATATAGCATCATATAATACAATATAATACTGTAATTAATAATGATGCAATAAAATATTGTAACATATGATATGACATTGTATCATGTCATACATTATTGTATTTGATCACATAATACAATATCATTATATAATATATGATACAATATAGTATTACATGATACAATATCATATCACATAATACATCACAATATTGTAACATATGATATCATATTGTATAATATAGTATGATATTGTATTGTATGATATTGTATCATATTTGATATTGTATCATATTTGATATATAATATGATATTGTATCATATGTTTTGCTACAACATTGCATCATATGATAAAATATCATGTGATATAATAATATTTTATAATACAATATCATATTATACAATATCGATCATATGATACAATATAATATATTACAATATCATATAATACAACTCATATGATATTGTAATATATCATATAAACAAAATATCATTATACAATATCATATCATATGATATTATATATTATACAATAATATATCATATGATACAATATTACATATTGCAATATCATATGAAACAATATCATGTGATAAAATTTTAAATATATAATACAATATCATATTATACAATATCGTATCATAATATACAATACTATACATAACAATAACATGACGCAATATCATATCATAATGTACAAAAAAATTGATATAATATCTTATTGTATCATATAACTTTTTACAATATGATATAATATTGATCTTATAAAACAATAGTGTATCATATCATATACATGTAATAGTATATCATAGGAATCATGTTTTATCATTTAACAACAAACACATCTATCAAGCAGGTTTAAGTGAGGTAGGAGATTTTTTTTAGCATCCTTGATAATGGAGATCAGGCTCTGCATCTGAAGCTACCTCTGCGATTCATTTATATTAAAGTTAAATCAACTGTGCAAGTTTGAAATAGTACTAATATCTTTAAAACATGTGACCTGTTCCAAAAAACTAAACCTCATCCAGCATCCGAAACCTGTGACTCAGATTCAGCATTCAAGCCTGTCAGGTGCATCAGTATCATAAGACACATCATCCATGCAAGTTTGGTGAAGTTATGACCAATAATAACTAAGATATTATCATCAGAGGGCACCTGCTCCATAAACTTTAACCAGCTTTTTAAACCTTAACCTCCTCCAGCATCCGAAACCTATGGCTCAGATTCAGCATCCACGCCTGTCAGGTACATCAGTATCATAAGACGCACCATCCATGCAAGTTTGGTGAAGTTAGGACTAGTAATAACTAAGATATATTTTTTAGCATCCCTGATAATGGAGATCAGGCTCTGCATCTGAAGCTACCTCTGCGATTCATTTATATTAAAGTTAAATCAACTATGCAAGTTTGAAATAGTACTATTATTTATTCAACATGTGACCTGTTCCAAAAAACTAAACCTCATTTAGCATCCGAAACCAATGGCACAGATTCAGCATCAGGTGCATCAGTATCATAAGACTGACCATCCAAGCAAGTTTGGTGAAGTTAGGACTAGTAATAACTAAGATATAATCTTGAAAGGGCACCTGCTTAAAAAACTTTAACCAGCTCTAAAAACCTTAACCTCCTCCAGCATCCGAAACCTATGGCTCAGATTCAGCATTCATGCCTGTCAGGTGCATCAGTATCATAAGATGCACCATCCATGCAAGTTTGGTGAAGTTAGGACTAGTAATAACTAAGATATATTTTTTAGCATCCTTGATAATAGAGATCAGACATTGCATCTGAAGCTACCTCTGCGAATCATTTATATTATTGTTAAATCAACTATGCAAGTCTAAAATAGTACTATTATCTATTAAATATGTGAACTGTTCCAAAATAACTAAGCCTCATCCAGCATCCGAAACCTATGGCTCAGATTCAGCATTCAAGCCTGTCATGTGCATCAGTATCATAAGACGCACCATCCATGCAAGTTTGGTAAAGTTAGGACTAGTAGTAACTTTGAAATGGCTATCAAAGGGCACCTGCAACAAAAACTTCAACCTGCTCCAAAAACCTTAACCTCCTCCAGCATCCGAAACCTATGGCTCAGATTCAGCATTCAAGCCTGACAGTTGCATCAGTATCATCAGACGCACCATCCATGCAAGTTTGGTGAAGATAGGACCAGTAATAACCAAGATATAATCATCAGAGGGCACCTGCTCTAAAAACTTTAACCAGCTCTTAAAACCTTAACCTCATCCAGCATCTGAAACCTATGGCTCAGATTCAGCATTCAAGCCTGTCAGGTGCATCAGTATCATAAGACGCACCATCTATGCAAGTTTGGTGAAGTTGGGACCAGTAGTAACTTAGAAATGGCTATCAAAGGGCACCTGCAACAAAAACTTTAACCTGCTCGAAAAACCTAACTTCATCTAGCATCCGAAACCTTTGGCTCAGATTCAGCATTCAAGCCTGTCAGGTGCAAAAGTATCATAAGACACACCATCCATGCAAGTTTGGTGAAGTTAGGACCAGTAGTAAGTAAGATATAATCATCAGAGGGCACCTGCTCTAAAAACTTTAACCAGCTCTAAAAACCTTAACCTCATCCAGCATCCGAAACCTATGGCTCAGATTCAGCATTCAAGCCTGTCAGGTGCATCAGTATCATAAGACACACCATCTATGCAAGTTTGGTGAAGTTTGGACCAGTAGTAACTTAGAAATGGCTATCAAAGGGCACCTGCAACAAAAACTTTAACCTGCTCCAAACACCTTAACCTCCTCCAGCATCTGAAATTCATGGCCCAGATTCAGCATCCAAGTCTCTCAAGTCCATTAGTAGGTCCAGATGCATCATTCATGCAAGTTTGGTGAAGATAGGACAAGTAATAAGTTAGATACAGGACCTGCAACAAAAACTTTAACCAGGTCCGGACGCCGACGCCGACGCCGACGCCGACGCCGACGCCGAGGGTATAGCATAAGCTCCCCCCGACTTCGTCTCGGTGAGCTAAAAACGTATCTTTCATCAATACATGTATCATGTTTATACTGCAATTTTGAATTTGCCCATGGTTTTTTTTTTTTTTTTTTTTACAAATTCATTGCAGCTGTATAAATAACAGTGAATACCAATATAATTATAGATTTAGGCCCTACAAAATATGAAGAGTTGACATATATTATAAGAATTCTTATGATTATGATGACTATGTGAAAAAACTTTGCTAAACATGCAGATTTCTTTACTGTTAATGCAATGCTATCAAAAAAATGTTAACATCAGTGGTATGCACAGTTTGATGCACTGCATTTCAGAAAGCAATAGACTTCACTACTAATTAAGGTACACTTACCTAACTTTGGCAGATATTTCTGTTTCTGTTCCTCTGTGCCATAAGCATAGATAGGATGCATGACAAGTGAGGACTGTACACTCATGGCTGACCTGTAGCCACTGTCTACCCTGTAAAACAAAGGTAAAATCTCTGTGAAATTGTATAGCTGAAAAAAAAACCTCTAAGGGGGAAAGTCTGTATTTAAATGGACGCTAGTCATACAAAGGTACAAAACTCTTATATTTCTGTTTTTCAATATATATATACTTTTTTGTTTTTGTTCATTAAAAAGAAGTTATCTATGCAATGGTATATATTGTACATACATACCTGTATATGTAATTTAAAAGCATATATTTTGAAAAGATTCAAACAGGCAGTACAGTTGACCAAAAAAAAAAAAATGTTTTCTATTCAACTTAGACCAGAAAAAATGTAGTTTACTATATACATGTATGATATTACAATTTTCATTTCAAAGTTATTACTTCATGTGTAATGAAGTGTAAGGGCTGACATATTCACTTACTATGTACCCTTATATACAAACTTTGTACCTCTCAACCTCTCTAGCGATCAGGCCGTAAGCTACAGAGGAAACCCCCGCACATCCGTATCCTTTGATGGTGGGGCCTAGCACTCCGATGGATCCCATCTCTGACACTATTTCTGGGTCAAATTCTGCAATGACATGATATGGCTATTACAATTACAGTACCATGAGGTTTGTTTTTATCAATTACAGGGTTTCTTTCAATCATGTACTTAAATGTAATATAAAATATTGACCCACATAGGATAATTATCTAACATATTTTTGGAACACTATTTGTATTTGTAGCAAATGATAAATATTGTTTTCAATCTTCTGAAATATTTGTTTCATAGACCAACACATTTTTGGGGATACTGAGTTTCACAACCTACTTTCATTTCTGTTGGCCATGATAATTCTTGACATGAGCTTGTCATCGCAATAAGCGCGGAAGGAGTCTCGCACCATTTTTTCTTCCTCCGTCAGCTGACTTTCCATGTTAAGGGCATCATGCCAGTTGAATTTGGCTGCAAAAGATTTACAGATAAATTGATTCTTATAAATGTTAATGAAACACACGGCCTTGAATGGTATATCTATATATACATGTACCAGTAAAACACAGAAAGCATTATATTTTTTCAAATTACACGTGTTGCTTAACCCAAAACTGGCCACAATCATAGCCAGGTGTTTTTTGTTTTTTTTTTACATCTTTCTTTCATTTCAAACTAATCTAGATTGAGACTTCATATTTAGTCAAGTGAAAGGTCATAGTCAAAGGTCAATGTCAGAAAGTTAAAGATAAAGGTTACTTCTTTTAAACTTTGTCATCGTATTTTCAATTGAGACATGCGGCACACGTGCCTGCAGTTATTCACACAAATGCACCTTACTATTTTTAACAAACAAAATTGAGACATGCAGCACACGTGCCTGCAGTTATTCACACAAACGCACCTTACTATTTTTAACAAACAAAAGAGAAGTCGGTAAATCCCTAGTTGAGAAATATTCATGGAGAAAGAATTGAGACAGCTTACATGAGAGAGCTTTTGTTTTAACATTGATTTTCATTGCAAAGCATGAAGCTTGACACTTACCAGCTGTTTTAGTTGCTGCTTTTTCTGGAGTACTCTGCGACTCTTTGCAATCATTAAGGAATTGAAATAAAATACAGTTGAACTTCGGCATCTTGAACACTGATATCTCAAATACAATGGATATCTCAAAGAGATTTGTAAGTCCCAACCACTTAAACTTTAAGAATTTCACCCTTGATATCTTGAATACTCGGATATCTCGAAGTTTTTAAGCAGTCCCATCCAGTTCGAGATATTGAGGTTTGACTATATTTAAATAAAAAAAGATGCAAACAAAAGGTGCTAGTATATTATAAAATGGTATTATAAAATATAAATGCATAACACCAAACTGAGGGTTGACCCTAGTGTATTGTCACTTTGGGATCATTTTGTCTGACCTGAAGAAGTAAGGCAGCAACCAGAGTCACAGTAATATTTATTATACTTATTAGGCCAAAACAGGGGCTTTTTGTTCTTGTATCAATCCTAAATTATAATAAGAACCTTCTTTTTCTTCCATTTGGGTGAAGAGCTGTTGCAGCAACCTTTTCTCACTATGAACACTCTCTCACTAAGAAAGGATTTAGCTCAGACTATACTCTGTCTCAAGATATCCTGGATTCACATTTTGCTTAATTACTCAATATTTATAAATACCTCAGGGTTTAAACGATGTTCACTCAAAAGTATGAAAATTTTCCAAGATTTCTCAGTTGAAATGCCCCCGTTAGCTTATAAGGTTTCAATACAAAGCTAAAAAATGTGATGTCTACAGGGATTTTGTATTGCAGTAAGCCCGGATGATAACGTTGAAAAATTGCGTGAGGTATTCTGAGTGATTCAGAATGGAGAAAAGATGTAAACATTCCCCATTATAAATCTCCATAAGAAATCTATTTTCGATCCTGTGATTGTTTTCGAGTGAAAAATGATATTGTGTCAATGAAGATATCTTGGAAAATTTCCCTTTCATCAAATCTAATTGCACTTCTTTCACAGGTATGTATATTTTTATTAAAAATCGATCAAATTTGCTGCATAACTATCTTGGGACAGACTATAGTACATGGGTAGGAAAGTTAATTCTTTAAGGTTACTAGTTTTTACAAACTATTTTTTCATTTACATACAAGTTTATAATTAAGTTAAACAGTTTTGTAACTTCAAAAGGAGCAATGCTCTATTTTTATAGGTATTAGACCACAGGGAAGTTAATATATACATGTATGGAAGACAAATAGACAGTAAAAGGTTTTAGATTTGTGTGAATTTTATCCAAGAAAATCTTTATATTTGGCTAGAAATTACTCTACGAATAAATAGAGAGCTATTAATCATTTATAATGCATTTCTATAATGTGATAGTGAATAAACATTACAAATATAATAGATTACGCAACAACAAAATAATATAAAAAAAAAAAATAAATGTTTTCTGAGTAACCGTTAATCACTTGCATTGAATGGTTGGAATTAAATACTACTGAAACATCTGAAATTCATACATATATTTACACACTATACCACTTCCAAGGAACAGAGAATCGTAAGTACCCGGTATATTAACCATGTTAACATGAAGTACACACTGGTATTATAAAATCATATGAATAGATCTATTATGTAGATACATTTTCGTACAATAAAGGATACGTGCAACAGTTCCTTGTGATCGACATGCCAAGAGTCGAGGGCTGTTGTTGATTATTACTTTACACAAAGTTGAACTTGCCTTCATCGACATTGTCACAAAACTGTCGGAAACTGTGTTGTTATTAAATGTTTCAAAGACCTTGACCTTGAAGACACACCTCCGGTGAATGTCGATCCCGATTTATTAACCAAATGACTTCCAACATGAGCATGATGAGGCCACGTCACTCACACAGGCACCTGACGTTATAAATTTTTCTCATAATAAAAATAAATATCCTATTACTAATAATACAATATAATTAATGTATTATTAGGTATAGGATATTTATTTTTACTACTGTATGACATTGAGAAAAATTCATAACGTCAGCTAGTGCCTGTGGTCGCTCGGCGATCGATCACCTGAGCAACAATAATTAACCATCATAAAATCAGCTTTAATGAGTCACACAAAATATCTAAACACATGGACAATGTAGAAGAATACAGATCCTGTATAAAAAAGATTTTCAATTCTTCGCCAGATATTTCTATAAATATCACACCAACATAGTGTTATTCATGTGAAGGATTAATTTGCTAAGGTAAAAGATTTTTCCAATACACATCTCATGCTCATCTTCCCAAATCAAGCTTTCTGATCCGCTCCGCTTCTCACAAACCTTCCTGTGTAAACGAAACATAAGTTATCCCCGCCTCCAATGTAATTTACTTGTTTAAAATTCAAAATTCTGAGCTGCTTCAAAACTTTATAACTAATAAGATGAATACTCTTTTAATAACTTTCAATTTGTTTGTGATTTTTATGTAAATTGATAACTGCATTGGTACCTACTTCCACACCAAAATTTAGACATTTTTAATCACGAACAATGCAATTAATTTGAATATATTCTAAACTGAATTAAGGGAGCCTGTAAAGTGCGAAACGAAATTACGAAACGAAACGAAACCAATCGAAACGAAACCAAAAATCGAAACGAAACGAAACGGAATTAAACAAAACTAAAAATCAATTATGACTACATAAAGGTGAAAATAAATTCATTGATTAAAATTTTTAGCCATAAATTATACATGTTAAACAACCTGTATTTGTCAAATTGCCGTTGTAAATTCTTAAGCCGATTACCCGTAATTTGTAAAAAAGAAAAAAAAATCCATAATAAAGTAAAAACAAACCTAATTTACATTATAATATCTTTTATGTTTCTAATTGCATGTTTCAAGAGAGAGAGAGAGAGAGAGAGAGAGAGAGAGAGAGAGAGAGAGAGAGAGAGATACTGTAAACGTATTAAAAACTGGCTTTAGTCCTTTGGCTGTGTATTCTATTTAGCGTTTTTGGCGGAAAACGGCGTCCGCAAAAGCAAGTACATCGCCAAATGTAAAATATATAAATAGATAAAAAAGTACACTTAGAAATGCGCTAAATCAAATTCATGCTAACTTGTTGAAAAATGATATTATCCCAAATATCGTACAAGCTAAATATAGTACTTTACAGTATTTACTGAGACATTCCAACCACACGATTTTTTTCATATTGATATGAAATATTGTAAAGATGAATCCAATACAATGTGCATGCGTGTGAAATGGAGAAAATCAGTTATTTACATAATTAAAGTTATGCAAATACCGGATAATCGGCGTAAAAATTTACATTGGCAATCTGAAACATACAGGTAGTTATATTTATGGTTCAAAATTTTATTTCAATGAATTTATTTTCACTTTTATGTAGTCAAAATTGATATTAGTTTTGTTTAAATTCTGTTTCGTTTCGTTTCGATTTTTGGTTTCGTTTGGATTGGTTTGGTTTGGTTTTGTTTCGTTTCGTTCGGTTTCGTTTCATTTCGTTTCGTTTCGATTTCGTTTCGCACTTTACAGGCGCCCAAAACTGAAAGCTGCAGAAAAATGAAATTTGTTACCCTTTATTCATTTTGTGATTGGCTGCTATTTATAACCCGGCCCCGGCCTTTAAAGGGATTTGGACACGATTTGAGCTCAACATTTTTCCAAAATTCATTTTTTTCATTTTTGATGTCCAGTGGCTCTTTTCACAAAATATCTTACGACTTAAGACAATATTTTCCTTTTCTTCAAAAAGTATCTACGCCGTAAAATATCACAAAAACTCTTATTTTACTTTTACTTTTGACAATTTTGTAAATAATATTTTAGGAAAAAAATGAATATCTCTATTAAACGAAAACTTATAGGGTTGTGAAATTTTTATCCTAGTCGTAAGATTATTTTGTAAAAAGGAACACTGAACGGTCAATATGAATGTTTTTTAATGCTTTTTCAAAATTTGACACATATCGAGTTACAAGAGCTAGAGTTACAGGGGTTGGCATTCTTTGTTTTGTAAACAAAGCTCGAGTCCTGTTACAAATGTGTTGTATTGGTATAGTTTTTAATCTAATGTTGCTTTTTTTGTTGTTGATAAAATTATTAAACACATTGAATCATTTTATCTTAATTGTTTGCCACAAGTTGCCACAAGTAATTTGTAAAAAAAATGGTAATTTATTTATTTTATCAATTTTGATCTTTGATCAACTTAACTTCAATATTGGGACCCTTCCCAATTTATTGTTAAAAAAACCCAACTTACTTCTACCCGAAGAGCTCGAGCTTATGTAAAAGTTTTCATTTGTTTTTTACACTTCCCACCCAATTTTTATACTTACTAAATTATCTTTCCTTGAAATAGGCCCTTGTCCATCAATTGAAGAAAAGTGAAAAATTACATTTATTTACAAGTATATATTCAATTTTGATTATATATTTTTAAGTTTACTAAACTTCAAGACTGATAAAAAAAAAAGATTTCAAAGTTAAAACGAAACGAAAGTATACAACACCTGGATAAGAGACTTCCCGTACCTAAAAATAGCATGTAATTCGACAGGTAAGAATGACATTCAAAATGGAGTCATTTCCACCAAGAGTGTAAGTAAAATTCAATCTTCTGATTTTTATCAGATGTAGCCGCAACATTGTATCAAATGCTTATCTAAAAAAAGGTGTGTTAATTGATTGATTTTTAATGTTTCTTTATTTACCAACAATAAAAAGCTGTTATACATCCCGTCCTAAATGGACTATAAGCAAACCAATAATACATGTAATTAACCCCTTTTAATTCACTGAAAAAGTTAATCTCTCATCCTTTTGAATTCATGTACATGAATAACAAAAACTTGAAAACGAAGATTTTCAAATAGTAAATGTATATTTTTAACTATCCAAGAACTGCAGTTTATAAAATTTCAACTATACTTTAACATTAAAATTGTCCTCCTGAAAATGGCATAAATTGCAAACTCAAAATAGTAAAATCTGCTATTATTATATAGAACTTCATTGTATATAACATTTTTCAGGTCACCCGGAAAATCATTTCCACTGACCAACATTCCTATGAAATCTCATTCAAAACACAAAGATGCAAAATGCATTTTTTAAAAACCTATTAAATTAATGACATCTAAGAATAGAAAATGGTTCAATAAAATGTTATGTTGTAGAAATGACTCATCCTTGTTTTTAAATATCATCTGACAAAAAAAATCTTACATAAATATTGCACGTAGGGGCTGTATCAAATTTTCAAAATTATGCATATTATTATAATGACAGATGTAACGGACTGCAGCATATGTCAGAATCCATGTTTGTGGGGATGTGTCAGATGGTTGGGACCTCAAGACAGGTGGCCATAAGGAGGGAGACAGCGGACATCGAAGATATGTTGGACAGACAAATAAAAACTAATAATGAGGTCATTGAGATGTTGAGTGGAAGTTACAGAGAAGGTTTCAGACTAAAGGGATCAGATATGGACTATATGTTCTGGCCAAACGACCACCGAGTAATCATAGACATGTCTCAGTATTGCAACACAGCCAATAAAACTTTGATTCTCTCTGACAGTTCTGAGAGTCCACCAGGATTCGCTTTACTTGAGTTACTGACACGGTCAAGATACAGAGATGTCCAATTAGCATGTGTCAAAATGAATGACCGAGTATATATATCTAGTTCTACATACAGACAGTTAACATGTTCATCAATTTATCCTAATTCTACAGTACATGGACCCTGTGGTAGTGGTACTATAGCAGAAACAATCGAATATGACACTGCTTGGAGTTTTGTTAGTGACTATTGGCCTCCGTCTGCCTCCTCGTGGATAGACAGATGTCACTCATGGCCTGGCCCTGAAATTGTTGATGACATCATCAGAAATGGATTTCACTTTGTAGCGATTGGACACCCATTAGGACCACATAAAAATGATGAATGGAGAATTTCTTTTTCTCAGGCAGAATATAAGGTTGTGAACTCAATGAACCACTGTCAGTTTTTGACTTATGGATTGTTAAAACTTTTTCTTAAAGAAGTAATGAATCAACAATCAGAAGAAACCAATAAACTTTTGTGTTCCTATCACATGAAGACAACAGTTTTCTGGGCAATTCAACAAAACACAATGTCTCACTGGTGTCCTCAAAATCTCCTGGCTGGTTTCTGGGTCTGCTTTAAACTCCTCCTTAAATGGGTGTATGAGGGAGTTTGTCCCAACTTTTTCATACCGCAAAACAACCTGTTTCTGACAAAGATCTATGGCCCAGCACAAAACAGATTGTTCCTACAGTTACATGAATTGTACAAGAAAGGTCTCGCCTGCCTTTTACAGAGTTCCTCTATCAGGTCCTACATCATTGACGTCCTGTACAATCCTACACTTTCTATTTGTACAGATGAGAGTACAATGAGGTCTCAAGTTGATAATGATGTAGAACTTGTCAGAGAGTCATCTGCAGTTAGCATACACACAAGAGACCTATGTGGCCTTCCCAAAGCCATGCACACTATAGAACAGTTAGTATATTCACCCCTGACACACTATCAAGCTGTTACGATACGGAAACTTACAGCCTCCTTATTTCAGTTTACTGCATTTCAATTACAAAATATGTACACTAACACAGGTTGCAATAAACAGCTATATATTGCAAACAAAATGTCCTGTCAAATGCTGAAATTAGCATCCAAGTTTGGATGTGTTTCTGATATGTTGTACATTGCCATGTATTATTACAAGACATTCCGATACAGGGAAGCTTTATCTGTTTTAGAGATGACAAAGGTCAAGTTAGCACAGCCATATCTGATGTATATGGGACGTGTAGACAGGGAGAGGTATACTGAGGCTGTAGGGGGACAGTCCTGGTCTACAAAGACGAGACAGGCCGTAGCTAGGGATGTTAGACTTCAGAACAGTATTTGTTATATCAGTGATCTGTTACTGGAACAACAGTCTGCTTTACATGATACGACCGAGCCTACATTATTTATCCCAGTGTTTGTAACGTTACACTTCCTTGAGTTCTTGTGTTACAGACACATTGATACAACATTATCACAAGCAGCTCTAGATGAGCTACAGGTCCTAGTCCACCATGATCAGGGTCAGTTTGTGGGTGATATATACAGAGACATCTCCTGGGAGATCTTGGGGATCTGTCAACAGATCACAGGGAACCTCCGAGCTGCTCTATATTCATACAATCAGTCACTCACGCAGTATCCATACAACAACATACAAACTGCTACACACAGGAGAATACAGGATATAGTCTCACACCGGTAAATACCTAAGTAGTTCGGAACATCAGTCTTGCTAAGATTGAAAGCCACTTACATAATTAATATATGTTTATAAATAAGATAAAATTGCAAAATCACATCTCTGCATAACGCTACAATTCCTGAATCACATCATTTCTGCAACATGTTACAACTGTACACGTTGTACATGACTTGTGTTTTATCTATTGAATTTCCCTTCTTTGCTAACATTACAAGAAACATAGAATTTCCTTTTGTCTAAAGGTGTAGTGTTTTTCCTTTGATGTTTATTGGTCTACAATGTATATCGCACTGTTATTGAGTGATATTTGTGATCATTACCTAATCAAAGGGATTGTGTTGTCTTAAAGAGGTTCGCTCCTTAGGTTTTTGGTAGCCATTTTAGGTCACCTCTAGTCTGACAATTCTGCATCACATATTAATTCTAATAGTATATTTACATTTTACAATGCAAAATAAACTTTATTGAATAAAGTTGTTTAAACAAAATTACATTTTTACAGAGTTTAGTAAGGGACTATATTTTGTGGCGGAAGGTTTTCAAGAAGAAAATGAACAATTTTCATAACTCAGTAGTTTTAGAGTATTGTTACTTTAGCTTCCTTATTTTCAACACAGACCAAACTTCTAGATAGTTTGTGTAGTACAATATATTAATGGTATTCTAAAAAGCATATTTGAACAATATTTTGATATTTCTATCAATATATTTTGGCATATTTAGCTTATATTTCATAGAAGTTAAAAAAAATTAACTCCAACTTTGGCCTAAAATTAGCTTATTTCATGCTATATCTCAAATTTTTTAGATGTGACCCCTACTTTTTCTTTTACTTTTAAATGAGACATTAAATGTATGTCTATTTTTATGCAAAGTTTTGGAGAGATGACATTCCTAATTTTTTTTATTTGCGTTATAATCTGATTACTTCAAAATTGTGTAACATCTGTTGTTGTCTTCATTATGTACTGGCATTGGAAGCCACCAGTAAAGAAAGATTTTTTTTAAACTTTGACTTAGATATTACTTTTATAGTCACTACATGTGTTCACCTTCATACTGTATTAAATTCATAATTAAATAATAGTTCAAAATATAAACATTTGTTTGATTTCTTAAATAATCAATTTCCATGCCAAATTTTAGCAAACATTTCAGGAAAATTATCATTTCTGTTTGGGGCCCTATATTTCCAAAAATGGCATGTGACATGGGTCACAAATAAAACAAATGAGCATTTTAGGTCGCTATTTTATATCCAAGTGGTTTTGGATGATGACATTAATAGTATTTCAGGTGCCAACCTCCTTAATACAGATTAAATATTTTCGTCTAATTTGTATGTGTATTCAGTATTTTTTTACCTATTGAAACCGATCTATTCAACTGTCGATCAATAGACTACGATGTATTAGATCGGTAACGTATTTCAGAAAACATAGCAGCTTGGACTTTTGGTTGTTGAGTCAAACGGCATTATTATACTTTCATGTTAAATACTGAAATCTGATTGGTTTAGACGCAGTTGACAATCCATTCTCATACACTCGGCGTTAGCAACACACTTGGCAACGGACCGATAGAACGAATTGTTACATGCGCGTATATTATGCGCGTACGGTTCGCCGTAGAACTAACGTCTTTTCTATATAAAAGCCACAGGCACCTGACGTTATAAATTTTTCTCATAATAAAGATAAATACCCTATATCTAATAATACACAAGGTACCCATCCCCGCCATCTTGGATTTTTTTCAAACTGTCACATCAGCTGGAAGTTTTGCTTGAAACTCATCGGCAAAATTATTTTGCGATCATCTCCGTCTCCCGATCGGTCATTCAACATCTAAGCTTACAACCAATTCAACCAAAACGGTGCATTACAACTGTCATTAATAAAAATCAACCCTCGATCTGCATCTACTGCCTAAAATATGCGACAAAAGGCTAAAGGGTGGACGGAAGTTGTCACCTATATGTAAATGAGATTTCCCTGCACCGTGTGTTTGTTTCAATATTTCAAAAGATATGCATTTATAAACATGTTTATATAAACTTTGTGTAACAAAAGATACAATTGACTGTTTATAGTATCCCTTTTCTTAGTTTTAACTTGTATGTTGATCAAATCCAAAATAGACGCCTTTTGAATATTCGTATCAGTGCTATATTTGGAAGGGATTACCCAAAGTATGATGCAATTTATGTCAACTTCCGTCCACCCTTTAGCCTTTTGTCGCATAATTTAGGCAGTAGATGCAGATCGAGGGGTGATTTTTATTAATGACAGTTGTAATGCACCGTTTTGGTTGAATTGGTTGTAAGCTTAGATGTTGAATGACCGATCGGAAGACGGAGAGGATCGCAAAATAATTTTACCGATGAGTTTCAAGCAAAACTTCCAGCTGATGTGACAGTTTGAAATAAATCCAAGATGGCAGGGATGGGTACCTTGTGTATTATTAGATAGGGTATTTATTTTTATTATGAGAAAAATTTATAACGTCAGGTGCCTGTGATAAAAGCAGTAAAATCTGCTATAAAATTAAGACATTCAGTATAATAAAATAAATAGTGCCTGCTTGGGACGGTACCAGTTGAAATTGACACCCCTCGAAAACCATTGTCAACCTCTGCTTCCCGTCGGTTGACAATGGTTTTCTCGGGGTGTCAATTTCAATTATTATACTTTCACGTTAAATACTGAAATCTGATTGGTTTAGACGAAGTTGACAATCCGTTCTAATACCCTCAGCGTTAGCAACACACTTGGCAACGGGCCGATAGAACAAATTGTTACATGCGCGTAAATTATGCGCGTACGGTTCGCCGTAGAACTCGCGTCTTTTCTATATAAAAGCAGTAAAATTTGCCATAAAATTAAGACATTCAGTATAATAAAATAAATAGTGCCTGTTTGGGAGGGTACCAGTTGAAATTGACACCCCTCGAAAACCATTGTCAACCTCCGCTTCGCGTCGGTTGACAATGGTTTTCTCGGGGTGTCAATTTCAACTGGTACCCTCCCAAACAGGCACTATTTATATACTGGTACCCTCCCAAGCAGGCACTATTTATATAATGTATCATAGGCCTGTCACTCGGCCATCTGATTGCTCTTTTGAAGCAACAATATTTGTCTGGCTTTTTCACTAAGACTACGCAATCTATGCATATTTCATTCAAAACCAGCGTAATTTTTGATCTATGCATATTTCATTCAAAACCAGCGTAAGTTTTGAACTGTTCTGATGCAAGAAATAGTTACGTCCTACCAACGTCCTACCAAAAATCCAAGGTCTTATTATGGTTCTGTTTAAGGAATAAGGAATCATTCTTTAAGTATTATGAGGTGATAATTTTGGTCGGGGCGTGATAAAATCCAATAAAGCCTGAAGAGCTTTATGATAGATTTGATACATAATTTTAAGTCATCGTGCGATTAAATATTTAAATATAAATAAGCAAATTCCGCTGGCGCCTCGACTTGGTGTCATTTGAAGTTATGGGTTATATAGTACAAAATCGATGCGTAGTGTTATCACAGGCGCAGACACTGGAAAATGTAAATATATAGGTTTCGAATTGTATAAAACATTTCACAGACGTCAATGGTAAACAATGGCAGCTATATTAGAAGGGGGTTTAACATAACTTCTTGAAAACAAAGATTAAAAAAACCTTTTATAATATGCTATAATTGTGTAAACTAAAAACTAAAAATGGAATAAAGTAATAAACCAATTATTTAATGCCTGAGCAGTCGATAGACTAAAATCTTTTTTCCTTGGTGTAAGGAACAGCTCAGTGATTTCTATTGCCCTCGGCCGTTGGTCTCGGGCAATAGAACGCAATGAGCTGTTGCCTCGGGCAATAGCAAACACTGAGCTGTTGCCTTGCCTTTGGCAATAGAACACACAGCTGTTCCCTGCACATCGGGTAAAATATTCCGGTCTATTGACTGATCAGGCATTAAAAAATTGATACACTTTCACCCAGTATTCTAGGCCAAACAATGAATCAGCACACCCCCTCTTTTTTTAATAAAACTAATGAGAAGCACATTTGATTATACAATCTAAATAATAACCATCTTCCTGCAATTCATAAATATATTATAGAAGACATACATCTGTTAAAAAAATAACAAATACATACAAAGACACACATCATTCAATTTTAGGCAATTTTTTTTCAGCAAGCATCTATAATGAATGATCTTCGTAATGTTGTAAACCCACGGTCAAAATATGAGCAATTGATGCTGTGTGACACCTGCATCCCCTTCTAGTAAATGTATACAGCGTAATATTTACATATTTTGTGCTCATGGCGCATGAATTAGTAAAGTGTATTCATAGGAAATTGAACGTCGCAGATTTCCGAAGCAAATACACTGAATGTAAATATGTTATGTGGCTGTTACATGTATGATTCATATCCCTGACTAAGAGCGTATATAATGGCTTTAAAGCGACGACACACAAATATTTCATGCAAATAGACATCAGTATGAATATACAAATATAAACATTGAATGCTTATTTATGGATGCCGTCGGTCCTTTAACACACCAAGCGGTGCAGACAAATTATACCGCGCTAACGCGAGGTATTCAATTTGTCTGCACGGCTTGGTGTATTTTTGGACCAAAGACATCCAAAATAAGCATTCAAAGTAAAAAAAAGCCTACAGTTCCAAATGTATCGTCAAGTAATGTAATTAGGATAACACCACGTTTCATTTTAATATGTTGCGGAACATCTATTAACTGATGCAACATTAATGGTATACATGCCCACAACAGAAAATTTGAGACACCATTGGACAAATCAGTTACATGGCTGAAAACTCAAGAACGGATGAATAAATCGCAACACATTTTGACCATCGAGGACTCTGTTAATTCGTGCAAAAAAAAAAAAAAAAAAAAAAAAAAAAAACCAGTTTTGTTATGATTCCATCCATGCTCTTATATATTTATAAAAGTTACAGAAAACACGTGTGTTTGTTTTGAATTAAGTGGGCGTGTCAAAATTACATATCGAATGGATGTTTACGGGTGTTTACGGGTGAATAGGGTGATTTAATCCGTGCTACGCATGACTTGTACACATATAAAGTAGAATTCGGGTTTTTTTAAAGTTATTCGAAGTTTATGTTCGGTTGAACTGGTGAATAAGCATCAAAGTAGGCATTTTATTGTTCAAATAACTACTTACTGTATGACAGATCGTGTACTGGCAAATGAATGCTATGCGGTTTGTCAGGGTTTAACAGTTTCAAGTTGATTCAACAAGATCAATTTGCTACAACATCTTTGATCAGTATTTGGCGACAGAAAAAGAATATGTTCTTTGCTCTGATGTTTCAGTTGAAAATGCTGAACTATGATTTATCTATCATTATAAACAGTGTGTCGAATCACTTTACTGTGTACTGATGTATTCATGTAATGCTTAATTGTATTTCTCTTCACAACTGGTTATGTTAAGAATTTAAAGCAATATGAGCTGCAATTTTCATGCTGACATTTTTTTTTTACGAAAATGTTATTTTCAACTAAAATGACAAAAAATATCATGGTTTTTAAATTTCTGTTAGCCTTATTTTTGTGGGAAAAGCCGTTAAGAAGCCTTAATTGAGGCAAAATTGAATTGTTTTCGTTCTGTACAAAAATTGAACTCCTATATATAAATTCCTTAGAAGAACAATCTTTCTTCTGACAAAAATTAATGATTTTTTCAAATTTTATTTTACATAAAAGTTTAAGTTACATGCATACTTAGCATACTATCAGGTTTTTGCAGCAAAATAAAATTAAAAAAAAAAAAATACAGCTCATATAGCTAAAATATTGCACTGAAAAAAAAACCATTTTAATTCAGATGTACTGACAATTTGTTAACATTTATATTTTCAATGTACTGTATATGCGTTTGTTACAATAAAGTTAAACTTCCTTTATCACATGATGTTATTGATTTCTGCATTTTGTCCAAACCTAACAATTATCTAAGTTCCTTATTTTTACCACATATATGTGTATTGTATTTTAAACACAAAACCCTGTGAAGGTGGATCTTATGTAAAATGCAGATTGGCTTAGATGTTAGGACCTAATTGATCTCTTTATAAAGTAGTTTAAACATTCTGAAACAGCACTACATGTAGTTCTATGTTAACATGCTATAGTAATCATTTCAGAGGCAATACATTTTGCTACTTCAATGAGAAAAAGTTTTAGCAGTAAAAGGATTTAATTAAAAAAAAAATATGTTTGTATATAGAATAGCATTAATATAGATTTTGCAATTGTGTATGGTGCAAAAGTTTGGACCTTGAAGGTTAAAATATCCTCCGGTCAAGATGTTGTCTATAATTTGCCTCAGTGTGTAGTTAGATCTAGTTGGTCTAAATGTCTGGGAGGCGATCCAGAAAATTTTTCCAGGGGGGGGGGGGGGGTTCCAAAGGATCATTGTGTTTGCCGGGGTGGGGGTGGGGGGTCCGAAGCATATTTGCGATAATTTTACTATATACTTTTAATAAATTTTCATTTTCCAGGGGTGGGGGTCGGGACCCCTCCGACCCCCCCCCCCTAGATCCGCGCATGAAGGTTATGGACCACATATAGCTTCTCTGGCCAATTGGTTTTTGAGAAGATTTTTAAAGATTTTTCTCTAAATATTCCTAAGGAAAAATTCGACCCCCCCATTTTGGCCCCAACCTATCCCCAGGGATCATCATTTAAACAAACTTGAATCTACACTCCTTTAGCATGCTTGCCCAAAAGTTTCAGCTTTTCTGTCAAAATTGTTTTTAAAAAGCTCTTTGAAAGATATACCCAAAATTTTTTCGATAATTCTAAATTATCCCCCATTTTCCCATTTAAAGGGGCATGGTCACGATTTTGAAGCATTGTAAACATTAAAATCGGGAAAATAATTTTTGACCAAAATCGTGACCATGCCCCTTTAAAAAAGGCGTGGCCCTTCCTTTGAACAAACTTGAATCCTCCTTAACCAATAATGCTTTGTGCCAAGTTTGGTTGGAATTGGCCCAGTCGTCTTTTGTTTAGAAGAAGGTTAAGTGAAAACCAAGTTGAATGATATTACCTTTCTCGACGAGTGAAAAAAGTCCAAATATCTTTAGATCTTCATGAATAATGTAACCAGTTTTTCGCGCAAATAAAATTAAGGTATCCGATCCATAATAGCCCCAGATTCAATGAATCTGGATGCATAAGAGATATGTATTAGTTTTATAATCATTATACTTAGACATAATTTTCATGTTTTATTATCAGTATGTAAGAGCGGATTGTGTCCTAATAAATGACCATTTCCTGTTCTTGAAGAGTTGTCTCCTTTTGCTTTTAGTCGATATCAAAGTACTGAAGTACTGATGGGAGTTGATTTTATCGATCATTTTTTATTTTAGAATCAACGATATGTTATTTAGCAGGACAAGTAATTTCTAATCTCTATTTAAATTACGCACATTTTTATAATATGAATTCTCGGACTTTTCCGACAAGAATTTCGAGAAAACCCCATATGAATCATGTTGTGTAATATTTGAAGATATAATTAATTCCATCAAACTATGTATCAGTAATCGAAATATTTCTAATAATTGTACACATGTCTGGAATCAAGCAATATTGAACTCTAGTGTCGTTCAACCAGACGCTCGGCTGTCTCCGTTAATCTCCGACTACCAAGAGAGACTCTCTGCTTGTCGGAGATTTACGGAGACAGCCGAGCGTCTGGTTGAACGCTCTGGCGTAGGAATACATACGACTACAAAAAACATCTAAATTGTTCGTACTATTTAAAATCTGACTATTTTCAAGGTATTTATAAATACGTTTTCTTGAAAAACAATGGTTCAGCATACATTTCACCGCATTTATCTATTATTTCAAGAACTAACTCTTGTCAGCGGTGATGATTTGTGCTTAGGTCCAAACACTGTTTCACTTTCGGTTTGCCAGAGTAACTGCATAGAAGAGTTAATTAAAATCAACTCCCAAAAAATCATTAAAAAAAACAATATAAAATTTGTTTTAAATAGTTTTTCAGTTTTCAATGATTTTAAAAAGTACATCTTTCCACCAGACCATTTATTGATATTCTTGGCCCAGTCGTCTTTTGTTTAGAAGAAGGTTAAGTGAAAACCAAGTTGAATGATATTACCTTTCTCGACGAGTGAAAAAAGTCCAAATATCTTTAGATCTTCATGAATAATGTAACCAGTTTTTCGCGCAAATAAAATTAAGGTATCCGATCCATAATAGCCCCAGATTCAATGAATCTGGATGCATAAGAAATATGTATTAGTTTTATAATCATTATACTTAGACATAATTTTCATGTTTTATTATCAGTATGTAAGAGCGGATTGTGTCCTAATAAATGACCATTTCCTGTTCTTGAAGAGTTGTCTCCTTTTGCTTTTAGTCGATATCAAAGTACTGAAGTACTGATGGGAGTTGATTTTATCGATCATTTTTTATTTTAGAATCAACGATATGTTATTTAGCAGGACAAGTAATTTCTAATCTCTATTTAAATTACGCACATTTTTATAATATGAATTCTCGGACTTTTCCGACAAGAATTTCGAGAAAACCCCATATGAATCATGTTGTGTAATATTTGAAGATATAATTAATTCCATCAAACTATGTATCAGTAATCGAAATATTTCTAATAATTGTACACATGTCTGGAATCAAGCAATATTGAACTCTAGTGTCGTTCAACCAGACGCTCGGCTGTCTCCGTTAATCTCCGACTACCAAGAGAGACTCTCTGCTTGTCGGAGATTTACGGAGACAGCCGAGCGTCTGGTTGAACGCTCTGGCGTAGGAATACATACGACTACAAAAAACATCTAAATTGTTCGTACTATTTAAAATCTGACTATTTTCAAGGTATTTATAAATACGTTTTCTTGAAAAACAATGGTTCAGCATACATTTCACCGCATTTATCTATTATTTCAAGAACTAACTCTTGTCAGCGGTGATGATTTGTGCTTAGGTCCAAACACTGTTTCACTTTCGGTTTGCCAGAGTAACTGCATAGAAGAGTTAATTAAAATCAACTCCCAAAAAATCATTAAAAAAAAACAATATAAAATTTGTTTTAAATAGTTTTTCAGTTTTCAATGATTTTAAAAAGTACATCTTTCCACCAGACCATTTATTGATATTCTTAGTATTTACTTTTCAATTTTTAAAAATGTGCTTGTCACTATCGACCTTAATGCAATCTTCATTAATTAATAACTGCTTAGGTAATAACATTATTGAAAATATCTCATGGTATTTTAAAATCCTTTTCCCACTTTTAATCTTAACAATCTTCATTAATTAATAACTGCTTAGGTAATAACATTATTGAAAATATCTCATGGTATTTTAAAATCCTTTTCCCACTTTTAAATGCTTCAAATTAATATAAATGAGAGTATTTGATACATGATGTATATTCAAGGTTAGAAAATTAGGTACTAATGGATCGGATACCTTAAACATGTTGCGAATTATTTCACAAAGCGAAACTGATTTTTGTGTCTGAATTCTGGCTATGTTTTTAATCATGAATATTTACATTTTCAACTGTCTTTGTCTGTGATAACATTACCAATCAATTTTGAACCCTAAAACCCAATAACTTCAAAAATCATGAGTGACACAAAATGGGCGTGTCTTATAGCAAAACTTCGAGACAGCATTGGCTGCGACGCGCAGTAATACATAGCATGTGATCCACGAAAAAATAGTGGTTTTAAATAATGTTGTTTTAAAGTGTACAAGTTAGAAATAATGTAAATATAAGTAATAAGGAATCATTCTTTGAATATTATGAGGTGATAATTTCTGTCGGGGCGTGATCAAATCTATCATAAAGCCCTTCGGGCTTTATTGGATTTGACCACGCCCTGACCGAAATTATCACCTCATAATACTAAAAGAATGATTCCTTATTCCTTAATTAAAATATGTTTCGAATTCAGCACCTCTCTCTCTCTCTCTCTCTCTCTCTCTCTCTCTCTCTCTCTCTCTCTCTCTCAGTGCATGTTTTGACAGGGTATTGCAATACAATTGTGAGAACTTTTTTCTCAAAGAATAAATGAGAAGAAATTAATGCTCGCACTATATATCTTCAATTATAGCTCAGTTTCATGTATTCCCTTTTAAAAAATAGATCTATCGATATTACACGTTTTTTTTTAAATTAACTGCAGACATTACACGTTTTTTCTAAGCCCCTTTAAGCAAGAAAATTTTTTTAAGTGGTTTCATTATCTGTTTTCATACACATAACTCATATACATGTATATCCAATAGTATACACAATTCATAAATAGAACTGAAACAATCAGGAGGCATGGTTAATTCCACCTGTATAAAAATAGCACCGTTTTATGCAAACGATAGAAAATTCCAGCTAAATAAGGTCAGTTATAAATATGCTACCTGCAGTAACTACGTGTATTTCAAACAAACAAAGTGTAAACTAATGTAAATAAACTTTAACATGAATTAAGATTGTCGGCAACGCTCTAGGCCTATATAGTATCTTGTTGGACAGCTTCCAAGTTGAACAAATCATTATATATATACGATTTTATCCGGCTATAATTCTATTTCGTATTATAATAGATAAGTTCATTGATATCGCATCGACAAGAACACTTAGCTTACGACCATTGTATAATAAACTATATAGAATGTAGTACTATAGTTGATTATTTTACTTCCTTTGCGCGTGCACATCAATGTTATACTTTTCATGGAATCAAAAAAGAAAGTAGAAAAAGAAACGGGACCTAAATACTTTCCTTCCTACAATATTAGCTTTGGAAAAACCCATTTTGTTTTAAGAAAATTACGCCGTGAATAATATGTACGTCTGGACGGTGTATATATAAGATGCAACTATATAGAACATAAAACTCAATAACAGATCAGCATGGCTATCACACAGTACGTCAGTATAGCTACCATCCCGCTCTTGATAATTTTGATTGCCTTTATTTCTGCCTGGATTAAAAGCAGAAGAAATCGAAGACCGCCACAAATTCCGATAAATGTGCGAGTGGAGGATCAAACAACGACGAAGGAGGGAGAATTGTCAGTGAAACCCATTAGTGTCAACTACCACCTGACCCGCCAGTGTAACTATAAATGCGGCTTCTGTTTCCACACAGCCAAGACCTCGTTCGTGTTACCCATTGAGGAGGCGAAGAAAGGACTAACATTGCTGAAAAATGATGGTATTTTTTCGTTGCTATAATTATCATACATTTTATTATGATTGTTATTTTCGTGTGTGTGTGTGTGTGTGTACGTGTGTGTGTGTGTGTGTGTGTGTGTGGTGGGGGGGGGGGGGAGTAGATATCTCGGCTGGCTGAGATTCGGGTAACCGTGGACTGATTATATAGAAAATGTATCTCTCCGTCCGACATGCAGGCGAAACGTGGGAGGAGGGATCTTGTCTTTTAGATCGGCAATAGTCTGCTTCGAGCTTTTTGTTAATTGCGATATATTTTTCCGGGAAAATATGGCCGGAATAGATGGGTGGGGCCGGAGGAAATCCTATACACCGTTTCCGTATCCCGTTTCATTAATAATGTGTTTGTTGGTTATAAGTTTGTCGCAATCAATCATGCATGTAAATATGTAGCCTATTTACAGGTGTATATTACATCCATGTACATACATCTGCAGAGTGACAAAATTTACAGTAGTTTTTCTTTTTCACTAGACTTTGACCCGTGCGTGCACGGGTTGAAATTGCATATGATATCGGAAATTTACGAAATAGATACATCGACATACCGTATTGTTGACTTTTACATAACCAAGCTTTAGGCCTACAACTATGCTATTAATAATTTCACTACACTTTGCTTAATTAGAATAATGTAATTGTGTCTCGGGACAGGCCTTCACCACAGTTAAAATGCCTCCCATATACCCGTAATGTAGCAAAGAAGTGCAGAATCGCTCCGAAACGATTTTGGAGAAAATTAATGAAGCTACATTGAAAATAACAGTCAAATTTTTCATAACAAACCATTTTGAGGCCGTAAATATCTTTCATCTGAAAATTTAATTCATATTAATGAAGAATTCAACACTTTTTCACCAACTTTTTTTTTCACACCATGTTGACATTCGGAACTCTCGGGATTTTTCATATTAAATGCACTGAGTTAGAGTTATCTCCCGTATTTTCTTTGATGAACAGAATATATAGCAAATTTCCAATGAAAATTTACACGTATTTGTATTATCGTTTCTGAGTTTATCCATGCAAATGTGATATTGTGGAAACATAAACTAAAGAGCCTCCCGTGATTAAGCGTGAATGTAATGCGCATGCGCAAGATTGTAAAATCCAAAAAATCCAGGTGATTTCCGGATTTTTGTTGATTATTAATTAGCGAAGCTTGATTGAGGAAAAATAAAAACAAATTGGTAATCTTCAAGTACCAATGATGTTTAAAATATATAAAACAAAACACAGTACTTCTCCGATTTCTCGGTATTAAAGCCCAAAAATTCGAGTCTATTATTTTGATAAACAACTTATTTTTTAGCTCACCTGAACTGAAGGTTCAAGTGAGCTTTTCTGATTGCCTGTTGTCCGGCGTCTGTCCGTTTGTCTGTCCGTCCGTCTGTCTGTCTGTCTGTCTGTCTGTCTGTCCGTCTATCTGTCTGTTTTCACATTCTTGACTTCTCTAGAACCACTGGGCCAAATTTAACCAAACTTGGTACAAAGCATTCTTATGGAAAGTAGAGTTTAAATTGTTAAAATAAAGGGCGTAACCCTTTTTAAAAAGGAGATAATAATGAAACAGTGAAAATATTGTGGGTGTCTTAAAAAATCTTCTTCTCTAGAACCAGTGCACCAGAAATGCCAATATTTACACCATAGCTTGTATGTATAGTGTTGATTCTAAATTGTTTTAAAAAATGACCCTCGGACCAATACTGGGGCCCCAAGAGGGGTTCAAAGTTTAGCATAGAATTATATTGGGGGAATGTTTAAAAATCTTCTTCTGAAGAACTATTATGTTACAATCAGTGAGAATACTATGCAAGCCTCATAAGATAGTGTATTTTCTAAATTATTAAAACAATGAATGCGGACCAATACTGAGGGTCCAAGAGGGGTTCAAAGTTGAACATAGAAGTATATAGGGAAAATGTTTAGGTATCTTTTCCCCAAGAGCTACAATGCTGCAATTATAGTCTGTCCCAAGTTATTGCTTCCATCACTTTTTGATGATTTTAAATAAAAATACACATACCTGTGAAAGAAGTACGGTTGAAATCGATGAAATGTAAAATATCTAAGATATCTTCATTGACAGATTATCTTTTTTCACTCATAAAAGTTCACAGGAACGAAAACAAATTTCTTAAGGAGATTTATTATGGGAAATGTTTACATCTTTTCTCCATTCGGAAGTTCTCGGGACATCTCGCGCAATTTTTCTACGTTATCATCCGGGCTTATTAATGGTTGATGCAATGCAAAATCCCCGTAGGCTTTCTATTTTGGGATGTGTATTGAAACCTGAAGCGGTAGAGGGGGCGTTTCAAAACAGATAATTTGGACATTTTTCATATTAGTAGATGAACATAATTTGAGCACAAAGGTATTTATAATTTTAAAACGAAATATCAAGCGAAAAGTGGTGGAAGCAAAAACTCGGGACAGAGTACAGTGAGATTACAATGCAAACATTCTCAATTAGTGTAGATTCTAAATTGTAAAAATTGAGATCCTCGGACCAATATTGGGACCCCAAGAGGGGTTCAATGTTTAGCATAGAAATTTATAGGGAAAATGTTAAAAAAAACTTCTTCTCAAGAACTACAATGCTAAAGTTAGTGAGATTACTGTGCAAGCAACCTCAAATAATTAAATGGTTATGATTAATACTGGTACCCCAGTAGATATTCAAATTTCAAAATTTAAATATACAGGTATATAGAAATTGTGTGAATACAATTTGTGAGATTATTATGCAAGCATTCTGAGATAGTGTACTAGTAGATTCTAAATTCATTTGTTAAAACTGTCACTCGAGACCAATACTGGGACCCAAAGATGGATTCAATTAATAAAAGTTCAACATATAAGTACAGTGGGGCTTCAGATATCCGGACGCCAGATATCCGGGCGCTTCAGTTTACGGACTATTTTATTTGGGAACAGATTCTGTATACGTTATTTTGTCTCATATATCCGGAATATCGCGTTCCGAACTCGGACGGTCTGTTTTTACCGCAACACACTGGTTAACTATAAATTTTGCCTCATTTAACCGGACGGTAAAATTTAATGATACTCCGATTAATACAATAGAAAGACTACGCCTATCAATTGAGTTTCACACCTTTTTATCTGCTAGCCCCCATGAGTAGCTTGTATAAACACTCTGACTTCCCAAATAACTTTCAAATATTACCGACATTGCTGGTTATACAGGATTAGTCACGCCTCACTGCACTTGGCTTGGGTATTTTTACACTGTGCACCTGTCAAGTGCATTCACTTTTTAAAACACCCCTCTATTTAAAAGGAAGAATGATAATAAATCTAGAAAGTTTTTCATAGCATTCAAAAAAGTTATTTTAAACGGAGTGTCTCAAGAGTGCTTTTTTAGATTATAAGTCAAGAAAACAAAAAGGAAAGCATTTCAACTGATCGGAAGTGCATTTGTGAAAAATTGACGTGTCTAGATATAGATTGTTAAAAACATAACGTAAATAGGCACATTTAACACTTGGACACAATATATTTAGCTACATTTGGCTATTATTATAGTTTGGTTAATATTTCCTGATTAAATAACAATATTTACATTTTCCAGTGTCACACTACGTATCGATTTTGTACTATATAACCCATAACTTCAAATGACGCCAAATTGAGACGCCAGCGGGGTCTGCATATTTATATTTAAATATTTAATCGGACGATGGCTTAAAATTATATAAATATAAGTAATAAGGAATCATTCTTTGAATATTATGAGGTGATAATTTCGGTCGGGGCGTGATCAAATCTATCATAAAGCCCTTCGGGCTTTATTGGATTTGATCACGCCCCGACCGAAATTACCACCTCATAATACTCAAAGAATGATTCCTTATTCCTTAAATATAAAGCAGGGTTCCTTGTATTAAAAACAGGCGATTTTCAAAGGACAACTCTAATTTGTTGCTATTAAGTACGAAAGGCAAAGAAAACAGTATTAACATCCATTATAAACATATAAATTATCATTTATGACAACAATAGACTCATTTCAGATATCCAAACGCCTCACCTATCCGGACGATTGAACTTGGGAACGAAAGAGTTCGGATAACTGAGGCTCCACTGTATATCGGAGACATGTTTGAAAATCTTCTTCTCAAGAAATACAATGCTATGTTTAGTTACGGTATTTAACTATGTAATGGCATCCGCATATCTTCATATCCTCATATCAAGGTCACAGTTACCTTTGTTAACTTTTTATAATTATGTATAGTTCGTTATCTTTAATATGTTGAGGCCTATGACAATAAGATTGGCCAGTTGATGCATCTTTGGATCTTAAGATATCGTGGTCTGAGATATGATGTCCAATAAGTAGTCTTCGTTTTATATGTTGTTTTATATGTTGTCAAATCTTGGAAAATAAGAGATTTGAATACTTTAAAAAAGTTTCATATTTAAACAGTTACAAGAACTATTGTTCAGGTGAGCGATGTGGCCCATGGGCCTCTTGTTTTGATACTTGGTTAAAAATCAATAGCTGTGTAAAAATGATTTGTTCAAGATCTTTGATAATTATGCATCTTATGTTTGCATATATCTACTGCCCAATGGCTGTCATGCAGTAGTATAATTATTCTTATAATCGCCAGTTGCTTTCATTTATTACTTCATAAATGCAAATGCTTCCAGTAAAGCTGCGGGAACAAACGATTAAAATCGTGACCACGGGAGGGGATTTTCTAACAGGATAAAATTCATTTCACAAGTCCATGTTACTGTTTAACTGCTATTCCGGTAGTTCATTAACTCTCCCTCCATAAACACACTCACATCCTTTCAAAAGAAAAAGCCATAATCGAACAGGGGTTAAAGGGACTTAGACACGATTTGAGCTCAAGATTTTGAATTTTATTTTTCCGCTTTTAATGTTTAGAATGGTTAATATGGGTATTTGTAATGCATTGTCAAAATTTGAAAGTCAAATATTGAGTTTTAAGCAAGATACAGAGTTTGAAATTCTCTGTTTTGTGAACAAAGCTCGAACCTTGTTATTGTTTCCATAATCCATATGTGTTTTATTGGTACAAGTTTCAATCTAATGTTGCTTTATTCTGTTTATACTATTATTTATAAACACATTGAATAAGTTTACCTTTTTTCCACCAGTCATTTTTTCAAAGAAATGGTTATTACATACGTTACAGTATTTGTAAATAAATATAAGACTCGAGCTTTGTTTACATAATAATGAATTCTAACCTCTAGCTGTATCTCTATTACAACGCGAATTCTAACATTCAAAATTTGGTCAATTACTTAAAATGTGTGAACAATTTAATATAATAAGACTTGAGCTTTGATTACATAATAATGATTTCCCATCTCTGTATCTCTCTTACAACGTGAATTCTAACATTCAAATTTTGGTCAATTATTCAAAATGTGCAAGTAAACCATTTTTTATATAAAAAAAATGAATTTTGATCTTAAATCGTGTCCAAGTCCCTTTAAATCAATCCTTCATTTTTGAAAATGCCTTATCGAAATTAAATATTTCCTTATACAGGCATTACATATATACATGTATATTATTTTGTCACTTTTTTATACCGGTTAGTATATAGATTTTTTTCCGTTTAGAAATTTAATATTCGATGCGGAAAAAGAGAATGTTTAAAGTAATAAAAGCGATTTTAAACATATTTTCAAACATTAGATAAATCTATTATGGAGGTTGGCACCTGAAATAAAAGTAATGTCAATCATCCAAAATAAAAAAAACCATTTGAATATAAAGATGGGGACCTAAAATGTTCATTTGTTTTATTTGTGACCTATGTCACATGCCATTTTATGGAAATATAGGGCCCCAAACAGAAATGATAATTTTCCTGAAATTTTTGCTAAAATTTGGCATGGGAATTGATTATTTGAAGAACCGTCTTGACTCTAACCTATTAGGAATAAAAATACGAAGATATTTGAGTGATATTAGTGAAAACGAGAAATGGACACAAGTTCCTACTTGTTTTCACATGCACAAAAAATATGTAACATAAACCGTATACGAAAAACATATTTGTATTGTCCCTAGCCTAGCCCAGTGAGTTGTTCACCAATTTAGTGGACCCTTGTTCCCGAGGCCTTCCGATATGCTTGTACAACCGGAAGGAATCGGAAATATAGCTAGATCAGCCATCCTAGTGTAACCGATTGGGGTATCTCTAGTCTAGTAAGTAGTGTTCACCAATCAAGCGTACCGAGGCCTTCCGATGTCTTGCACAATTGGAAGGCATCGGGAACTTAGCTTGACAAGCCTTCCCAGCTCAGTAAGTAGTGTTCACCGATCAAACGTACCCTAGTTTCCGAGGCCTTCCGATGTGCTTGCACAATCATAAACCAACGGAACTTAGCTAGATCAGCTTTTCTATTGTCACCGATCGCGGTATCTCTAGCCTAGTGAGTAGTGTTCACTGATTAGGCGTACCCTAGTTTCCGATGCCTTCCGATGTACTTGCACAATCGGAAGGCATCGGAAACTTAGCTATCCAAGCTCAGTGAGTAGTGTTCACCGATCAGGAGGTCTCTTGCCTAGTGAGTTGTGTTCACTGATCAAGTGTACACTGGTTCCCGATGTCTTCCGATGTGCTTGCAGAATCGGAAGGCATCGAGGACTTAGCTAGACCAGCCATCCTAGCCTAGTCAGTTGTGTTCACCGATCAAGCATCCCCTGTTCCCGATGCCTTCCGATGTGCTTGCATAATTGGAAGGCATCAGGAACTTGGCTAGATCAGCCATCCTAGTTCAGTTAGTACTGTTCACCGATCAGGTTATCCCTAACCTAATGTCAGAGTAGTGTTCTCCGATCAAGCGTACTCTGGTTCCCGAAGCATTCCGATGTGCTTGCACAATCGGAAGGCCTCCAAACTAGTCTAGATCATGTAGATCAGGCGTCCCTAGCTTAGTGAGTAGTGTTCGCTGATCCGTTGTGTGTTTATACAGTTGAGAGGTAATCAAAGATAGTTGATGACCACTGAATGATTAATGTGTTGATTGTTTTAAGCAAAGTTAGATTGGTTCAGATTTAGGATTGAACATTTCAGGTATGGAGAAGGTCAATTTTGCTGGGGGCGAGCCTTTCATTGTCAAGCGCGGAGCGTATTTGGGGGAACTGGTCCGCTTCTGTAAGGAGGACCTTCAGCTGCCAAGTGTTACAGTGGTCAGTAACGGGAGTCTCATAACAGAAAAATGGTTCGAAAAATATGGTGAGTTTATCATGTTTATATACAGTTAATGGATTGTCAGGTGTACGCAAAACCTTTTTAGCTGTATATGGAAAAGGATATGTGACAGGAGCGGATCGGGCATTGGCTATGGGGAGGTGGGGAGGAGGGTATGAATCTTCCATTTAAAAATTTTCTCTCCTTCAAATCTTATTTTTTACTGTCATAACACTGAATAAAATTGGTTTTATGCTGACTTCGAATAGAATCTGCACCTTTGGAAATGTCATTACTGGATGTAAAGCCCCTCATGTCACCATAACACTTTAGATACCATGCATATTCTAAAAAAAATTGAGACAATTATGCATGCACGTGCACCGTGGTATACAATGTAGTTTGGGTAAAGATGCATGAATCTCAGTACATGTATAAAGAAAATTCAAATCTTTAATTATCAGGAGAAAGTTTATACCAAAATTTCAAAAATAAAAACGAAGGATTTTTTAACATCCCGTATGTTAAAAAGGTTATAAATTGAATGTAACGTTTAGATTTACATGGCGCCGTAACCTCTGGTATAATGATAGGATGATATTTCTGACCGGCACAATTCAAGAATTCAAGGACACGCAACAAATTTCCTTGTGAGTTTAAAAGCATGTTATCAGGATATTACATGATGTATTTAATTGTAAACTGATTCTTAAACGAAAAGGGGTATACCTTATATGAGAAAGGGAACACAATGGGTGTCTGGTTTTTGCATAGATGAATGCAGATTGATTTCAAATCGGAATTTAAATGCTGTATTTTGTAAGTTTTTGCATTCAAGTTGATTGAATACATGTAGTAGCTGCAAGATTGGGCAATGTTTATTTTGCTATTATTAACAGAATTAGGATTCCAGATGAGAAAAGTGTCCTATATTTATCCACTTAATGCATGTCTTGAAAAGGAAGTGGCTCACAAGACTTGAGTTCAGACTTTTATTGGAACTTGCGATCATGAACAACAGTGTCCTGCTATTACTTTTTGTCTTTTTTTTTTAAAGAAACTCAATCCTCAGTATCTGTTTCTGAAAATTCAAAGCATAAAAAGCGCCTCATGCAAGACGTACTGTGTACATAATAGTTTTAATAGAACATGTAATTGTCAACTGCAGGAAAATACCTGGACATTTTGGCGGTATCATGCGACAGCTTTGACCCGGAAACAAACCGGCTGATCGGCAGGTGTTCGAATTCTACCAAGAAGGACCACTTGGAAAGTTTGTACCGAGTGCGGGATTGGTGTCAGAAATACGAGGTACATGGACCCACTTATACACGTTTCAAAAGAAAAGTAGAATTCATCATTATTTTTCTTATTTTAAAACCTTTATATTCATGTCAAGCAACCTATCGCCAAACGCAGACCGAAGAGATTTCATAATTTCACAATGTACGCGTTTTCAGTGCATCTTTGTTCGTTATAGACAAGATTTATTGTAGCAAGGAAAGCTTCATCTGACAAAGCGTCGTTATTTACTTATAGTTAACAAATTACATCCTACAACAGAAACTTCTACTCATAGCCATTGTTGTTTGAGCGTCAAATTTTAATTGTTTTTTTCCTGTAGATATACACGCCTCACAATAATAGTATCCGATATTTTATTTTTCCAAGGTTGCTTTCAAAATCAACACCGTGGTCAATGTTCACAATAAGAACGAAGACATGAACGCGTGTATATCGGAACTGTCTCCTTGTCGCTGGAAGGTAAAACTCTCAACACAGGAATTGATATTCTATATTTAATTTAGCAGTTTTTAGCAATTCTTATATTAATACAGTCTAATCGAAACTGCACTGAAATAACTATTATAATACTGCAGTACCGTTTGTCATTTTACTCACTTTGAGTTATGTTAATACAATGTAATACATGTAGTTCCAATATTTTTTTCGTAGTCATAGCTGTACTATTACTTTTATAAATAACAATCAAAACTTTTTTCCGGAGAAAAAAAAATGAATTTAGAACAGTGTATATGTCCATGCAAAATGACAACAGTGAACACTATCTAGGGAATGTTTAGCTGCAGGTCTGTAGCTCCCGGTCTGAACAAATTCGGATGGGTCGTCCATCCGCATTTTTTCAGACCGGGAGCTACAGACCTGCAGCTAGGGAATGTTATACAGTAATACTGATCCAGGGCGTATAACTGAAATATGTCCTACAAAAATATACGGCTGAATTTCCATCTTCTTTAATCTATATTTAAGTAAACGTCAAACACAAATGCCAGTTAGTTTCTAATTGGCTTTACATGGATTTGTTTTTAAAAATTCTTCTTCTACAGGTTTTTCAGTGTCTTTTGATTGGTGGAGAGAACGCTGGTAAGGACGCAATCAGAAACGCGGAAGAGATGGTCGTGACGTCACAGGAATTCAGTGACTTCTGCAAACGCCACAAAAATATCAGCTGTTTGGTTCCAGAATCGAATGAGCAGGTACTCAGAACCATCCATTGACGAAAATAAAGTTGTACGATAATTGTTGTTCGATGTGCTTCAACACACATTACATATAGAACAGTAATCGTGTGTGTGTGTGTGTGTGTGTGTATATATATATATATATATATGGTTTGAATTAATTACCGTAAATTCAGTTATTATCTTAAAGGCGAAGATATACTTGTCTGACTAGGGTGTTTTGATTTGTGGTTCACATATTGTTGAATGCATGAATGAATATAAAAAAATATTTAAAAAACAATAACAATAAAGTATGTTGCCCGTTTATTATGTCGTAATTTTTACTTATAGAATGTCAAATTATATTGTAAGGACGCACGTGTGCAGCAAATTTTAGCGTGATGAATTCCATTGTATATGTACTTCCACTGTCTTCCAATACTTTATATCGACTCGAGGACTTTTTACGAAAAAATAAAAACCGTTGAAAAAAAACAATAATAATACTCTGTCTTTTATTTTGTAGATGAAAGACAGTTATCTCATTCTTGACGAATACGTAAGTTCCCTATTTTATAACATTCATAGTAAAACCCAATACAGAGAACCATTTTAACTATTCTCTTTCGAGAAGTGGACAGGCATAGCATACATCCACTTCTCTTTGCAAGCCCTCATATTTTGATTCTGGAAAACATGTAAATTTCGGGACCGAAGACGGTTTACGCTTCGACCCATAATTCGACTCCAGTTTCTTTGAATTTTTGTAACAGTTACTCATTTTAAACATAAATGCACACATTTATCACAAAAAATTCAACACAAACCCGCTGTCAAATCATTTTCTCAACTTCTACATCCCGGGTGTAAATGTTGTGTATTGCATCGTTTATCTAGATCAGTGCAGCTTAAATGTTTGTGTTTCGGATAAAATTGGAAATATATCAAAGAAAATATTGCCAAAAACGTCACTGAAATAATTAAATCTTACAATGTATAAAAAAACCAGTGAGTCACAAAATTACACAGTGGTATTTCTTCCCTTTTTAACCATCTCGTTTGGTGACGTACCCAAAATTTGCTCTGGATCTATTCTTAAACATTAAAACAAACTGATTAATATAGCATGAAAGATTAAAATCAAGTTTTTTGTGTTCGTGACACATTTATTTTTGCTAATTTTTCTTGAAATAGTTAAACAATTCTTTATATCTCTTTAAATTATAATAAGAATACGTTTTATCTAAAGTCTACAATCATACACGCAAAACAATATATTTTCCAATTTTTCCGACTTTAAATTTTTTACTTTTTAAACCACTAATAGCGAGCGATCACATAATTCAAACCCGGGATGTAGAAGTTAAGAAAATGATTTGACAGCGGGTTTGTGTTGAATTTTTTGTGATAAATGTGTGCATTTATATTTAAAATGAGGAACTTATAGGTCTGTTACAAAAATTCAGAGAAACTGGAGTCGAAACATGGGTCGAAACGTAAACCGTCTTCGGTTCCGACATTTACACGTTTTCCAGAATCAAAATATGAGGGCTTGCGAAGAGAAGTGGATGTAGGCTATGCCTGTCCACTTCTCAAAAGAGAATACATTTTAACAAGAGCTTGGACTTTGGGTAGTTGTGTCAAACAGCAATGCGACGTAGGCTTGTCTATTTCATTGCTGGCCACTCAGCCAAAGCTCTATGAAATCTACCAGATTTGTCTGGCTTTTGAGCTAAGACTTCGCAGTCTGTGTATATTTCACTTAAAACCAGCGTCATCATCGGCCGCAGGAGCGGCCGACCTATTTGTGGTTGTGTTAGAATGTGCATATGGGGAAATGAGACGTTATTATTCCTACTTCTAAAGAAATATTTTTGTTGATTACAATCGTAAAATTCCGATTTATATTTACTTTTTATTTATTTTTTACTTTTTAAAAATGTTTTTAATTGAGTTTTACTTGATTTCTAAAAAAATATTTTCTTACTTACTTTTATTGTATATAAATTTGTAAATTTATTTCAGTTTTTATATTTAAACAATGAATGCTCCAAAGGAGAGGAGTGTATAAGATATAAAAGCAACTCGTTATGAATACGAGATTCCGGATAGTACTTCATTAAAAACGATAAAAAAGAATGAAAAGACGGAGTAAAAAAATGCAGATGTTTTACATTCAATTCACGTTTTGTTCTTCATTATTCTGCATGCTTAAAAACCACCATATTATATTGTATTTTGTATTTTTGAGTATGCAACAGCATGCAGCATCTTTTGCCAAAAAAAAAAAAATCGACATCGTCACGTTCTTTAACAAAGTAAATTATGAAAAACAAAAGTGCATTTAAAAATCATATAGTTTGATTAAAGCAAACGATTTCAATGCTTACATTTAAATGACATTTTAATTTTTTTTTCCAAAAATATGTCCACACATTGCGTACATTGGGAGGATGTCAAAGAGTTATTGCCCTTTCCTTAAACTTCTATCTTGCAGCTTTGAATTTAAAAATGCATCGATTGAGAATTAGGACAATATTTTTTTTCTTTCAATTTTATGAAAATAGACAAGCACTCTTTTTCATTTTACAAGTTTTGTTTATTGTTTACAAATGTTGTTTAAAAAATAAACTTCAGCAAAAAATACATGTAGGTGTGTATTTCTTTTACTCGTATGCACATCATTTAAAGTGTTTAAAGGAGGCTCATTACACCCATTTCAGTTTCATTAAAGCACTACTTTTTATGTACATTTCAAATGGAGGCTACAATGCTATAAATATTTTTGTTTAATGCATTTTGCTAAAAATAAAGCTTCATATGATATTCAATATTATTTTTAGGTCACCTGAGTAAACTCAGGTGACCTATTGCTATCTGTTTTCGTCCGTCGTCGTGCGTCGTGCATCGTGCGTCGTGCGTTAACAATTTACACGTTTAACTTCTTCTTAAAAACAACAAGGCCAATTGTTCCCATTTTTGGTGTGAAGCATCTTTATGGTAAGAGGAATGTAAATTGTGAAATTGGTGTCTCTACCACCCCCAGGGTGCCACAGATGGGGCCAAATATTAAAAAAAACAGCCAAATTTTCAAAAATCTTCTTCTCTACTCCCACACATGTGAGGAAAAAACTGATTGCGTGGTTATGATGTCCATGAAGCCCTCTACCAAAATTGTGAAATTCATGGCCCCTGGGTCAGTCGTTCAGGCTCTAGGGTGGGGCCAAGATGGCCATATAGTAAAAATGTATTAAATCTTAGAAAATCTTCTTCTCTACTACCATAGATATTTGTTAAAAACTAAATACATGGTTATGATGTCCATGAAGCGCTCTACCAAAATTGTGAAATTCATGGCCCCTGGATCAGGGGTTCAGGCTCTAAGGTGGGGCCAATATGGTCATATAGTAAAAATGTATTAAATCTTAGAAAATCTTCTTCTCTACTCCCATATATATTTTTTAAAAACTAAATGCATGGTTATGATGTCCATGAAGCCCTTTACCACAATTGTGAAAATCATGGCCCCTGGGTCAGGGGTTCAGGCTCAAGGGTGGGGCCAAAATGGCTATATAGTAAAAATGTATTAAATCTTAGAAAATCTTCTTCTCTACTCCCATGTATATTTGTGAAAAACAAAAGGCCTGGATATGATGTACATGAAGTCTTCTACCTAAATTGTAAAATTTATGACCCCTGGGACAGGTGTTTAGGCACTAGGGTGGGGCCAATATGGCACAGGAAGGGCCCAAATATCTTGAAAACGGTTAATATCCCCACCCCTAAACCATATATATTTTTGTTCCTTGTGTTAAGGGCCATCAAATGGTATGTAGGTCATGGGCCTCAAGGGTGGTCCTGACCCCCCTCAAACAGGAAGGGCCCAAATATCTTGAAAACAGTTGAGATCCCCACCCCTAAACCATATATATTCTTGTTCCTTGTGTCAAGGGGCATCATATGGTATGTAGGTCATGGGCCCTTGGGGTGGTCCTGACTCCCCCTCAAACAGGTAGTGCCCGAATATCTTGAAAACGGTTAATATCCCCACCCCTAAACCATATATATTCTTGTTCCTTGTGTCAAGGGGCATAATATGGTATGTAGGTCATGGGCCCTGGGGATGGTCCTGAACCCCTCAAACAGGTAGTGGCCGAATATCTTGAAAACGGTTAATATCTCCACCCCTAAACCATATATATTCTTGTTCCTTGTGTCAAGGGGCATAATATGGTATGTAGGTCATGGGCCCCGGGGATTGTCCTGACCCCCTCAAACAGAAGTGCACAAATAACTTGAAAAAGGTTGAGATCCCCACACCTAAACCATATATATTCTTGTTCCTTGTGTCAAGGGGCATCATATGGTATGAAGGTCATGGGCCCTTGGGGTGGTCCTGACTCCCCTCAAACAGGTAGTGCCTGAATATCTTGAAAACGGTTAATATCCCCACCCCTAAACCATATATATTCTTGTTCCTTGTTTATGTTAGTTCACCTGATATATAGTTAAGAACCCCTGGGAACCACATGAAACTTTGTGGGTCATCCCTACTCTATATGATAGCCTCGTTTGTTTGGGAGACTTTATAATCGCCCCGATTATAATTACATCTTGTTTTCCCTTGCTTCTTCCTAATGGAGTTATCTTCCTTTGCTTGTTCATATTTAGTAATTAATCATTGAATATAATGTAATTATAAAGAAGTTATATGATCAAAACAGTTATGCAAGGCTTTTTATCATTTGAAACAAAAACAGTTTTTGAACTTTCAAAGTAAACAAATGGACTTGTTAAAAGTAAAGTAATAATTGGCTAACTAAAATCACTGATATATAAAGGTAAAATGATTTTGGTATATATGCCAGATGGTGATTCTCAACGAATGTTGAATATTCAAAAACTGGAACAGGAGAAGTGAGTAACTCATGATGGCTTTTATCGATAAAGCTGGGTTTTTTTTTCGTTTGTTTAAATGCCCACAGGGAGAGTTCCTGTCTGCCCCGGGGGGATGGGGGATGGGAGGTTGTTTTAGATAAAACATGAATAATAGCCACCTTGTTATTATTATTAAATTATTTTCTATCAGAGTCTTGCACCTTTTCAATATCAGGTCATGCACTCTTTTATGATCTTTTAAGTTTTTCGCTAAAATCATAGGTTTAATAGTCCTTTTTGAAAGATTTAAGGCAGGGAGGTGGTCGTCATTACAAATTAAAAATTTTTCTATTCCAGAATAAAACTGAATTAAATGCATATATGAGACTCCTTGACAAGTTTGTGTATGGGTTATGCTACTCAGGTAACCGTTAATGCCTTTTGGCCTCTTGTTTTTAGAAATAGTAGTTTTCTCTTTCAAAAAAAGTAAGGTTGTATTACTTCATTAAAACGTACTGCAATTTGCCTCCTTTAACAGTTTGCGGCCGATTTGATGCTTTGCATCAATACTTATCTTGTTTAAACTTGTTTTGACGCAAGAAATAGATAGCAACGTCCTATCGAAAGTCCAAGGTCTTGTTAAAATGGTTCTACATACAGAAGAAAGAAAATATGATTTTTTTTTCATTTGTGTGCATATTTTGACATTTTTAATGCATGCATATTGATTGTATTCTTACATTATCTTTTTATCAATTGTTGCTACGACAATATATTAAAAGATTAAATAGGTTAATAACTGTAGCCCCTGTTGATGCATAAGATGGTTTAATTTTGTAGATGCGGTTTTTGGATTGTACCCGGGGTGGTAAAGATCCTTCCCGCTCTTTGCTGGATGTCGGAGTGAAAAACGCCCTCAAGTTCAGCGGATTCGACGAAAAAATGTTTTTGAAAAGAGGCGGGAAATACACGTGGAGTAAAGCTGATATGAAGCTCGATTGGTAATGCTAGGGCCCGTTTCACCAAACATTTTTGGGGGGGGTTTTGATTTAGATTTGTCATAAGACAAAAAAATTTCCTTTCACAATGTCTATTTAAAAAAAAAACCAATCATACTGTAAATTGTAAATATATATACCTGTCTCAATATTTAAAAATAACCACAACCCAGAGCACTGCTTTAGAGTATATTGCTTTAAAACAAATATTTACTTGTTACCACTTCGTCGGTTAGAATTAAAATGTAATTTATATATTTGCAAATGTACATGAATAAATATTGTATTTTTAGCTCACCTGAGCTGAAAGCTCAAGTGAGCTATTCTGATCACATTTTGTCCGTCGTCCGTCTGTCCGTCTGTCTGTAAACCTTTCACATTTTCAACATCTTCTCAAGAACCACTGTGCCAATTTCAACCAAACTTGGCACATAGCAGCCTTAGACTAAGGGGATTCAAAGTTGTGATTATTAAGGACCAAGCCCTCTTACAAGGGGAGATAATTAGGAATTAATGAAAATTTTCGAGAAATTTTCAAAAATCTTCTTCTCAAGAACCATTTGGCAAGGAAAGCTGAAACTTATGTGGAAGCATCCTCAGGTAGTGTAGATTAAAAGTTGTGAAAATCATGACCGCCGGGGGTAGGGTGGGGCCACAATGGGGGGGGGGGGTCGACTTTTTACATAGGAATATATAGAGTAGATCTTTAAAAATCTTCTTCTAAAAAACCATTTGGCCAGGAAAGCTGAAACTTTTGTGGAAACATCCTCAGGGAGTGTAGATTTAAAGTTGTGAAAATCATGACCCCGGGGGTAGTGTGGGGCCAAAATGGTGTTGGAATTTTTAAATAGGAATATTAAGAGTAAATCTTTAAAAATCTTCTCAGAAACTAATCAGCCAGGTGATTATTTAATATTGTTTAGATTTTGGCTTCTGGATGATTCCTGGACAATTGGGTCTCACAAGGGGTTCAGAGTTTGATGTAGGTTTATATCCCATCTATAAACAATTGTTTAGGATCTTTTTGAGAGCTGCAATGCTCAACATGTGATATTACTATAAAATCATCCTGTTAGAAAAGGGACTAATGATAATAAACATAAGAATATCCAGTGGAAAAAATTGATTTTTATTTATACAGGATCTACATGTATTATACTACATTGTCCAGATAGTTTTTATTATGACTTTATTAAGCTGATTTTATCATACCTATTGTTCCTCAGGTGGGCGATGTGGCCCATGGGCTTCTTGTTTGTTTAAGTGCATTTTTCCTTGTTTTTATTGTTTATAATTTTCTATAATTTACTAACTTATCTAAGAGCCAAGTTTCAAGTTATAAGCAAGATACTGAGCTTTGCGCACAATGCTATGTTTGTACACAGAGCTGAGGTCATGGTTTTGTTTGTTTATAATTTAAATGCTAAATAGGAAATACCAAGTGTAAAAATCTTAAGTTGAATGAAAAAAAATGACAATAACAAACCGTCAACTATCTCAAAAATCCATAAAACGAAATACAAATTCAAAGCAGAGCAACACGGACCTCCCAGATAAGGTAGGTTCAGGTGCCATGGAGGAGTGAGCATCCTCTGCTGACCGGTCACACCCGCCGTGTGCTCTTTGTAATGTAATAAACTGAATGTAATAAACTCATGTAAACAAAAACATGACTCAAACCAAGCTCGGTATTTTGCTTACAATTCAACGATTGACACTAAACTTTTGGTTGATCATTAGAAATGTCTTGCTAAAAGGATGATATGCTGTAACTACTTTCTGGTGCCCCTTCTCATACGATGAATTATATAAAATCTACACCAATTTTGATAGTTTTTCAAACACAAGTAAATAAAAACAACGTTTTTTCTGATACATTATTATTATGAGAATAATTAAAAGCATTATCGTTGTTCTTAAAAAATTATTGCAGCGGAAAATAATCTTTGTTTATAGCCATTTGAATCTTTTAATAAAGATAAAAATAATGGGTGGGCCTAAGTACAATAGAGCGATATGCCTGTCAATACATTGATTAGAATTATCATATCATGTAACATTTTTTAGTTAAGTAAGTTCAGTCAAGTAAGGTTATGAAACGTCATACTAAATGAATTCATTCCAGGTAAATGACAATCATTTAATTTGAGAATTAAGTGCATTGAGGTACAATTTTCTTCTTTCACATATAGGAATTTTTTTGATAAAATACAATAACTAGTAAGTAGTTGTGGGAGAAAATGGTGGTGGGAGGGGGGCTAAAATAAAGGGAACTGGAAGTTAACCCCGAACCTCTACCAAAAATCTACCAAAAAAAAGTTACAATGTCAAAGATTAAGTGTATCCAAAAAAGTGTAACATTTGGATAATTTACGTTTTGTTTTTTTTTTCTACTGAGGGGCCATATGGCACAATATCCTTTGAACGGCCATACAAAGCCATTGTTGCTCAGGTGAGCGATGTGGCCCCATGGGCCTCTTGTTTGTGACTTGCAGTAAGGCCCACTAATAATTCCCTTGCCTCTAGCCACTACCAAATATGATATTTCTTGATAATATTTCTACGTGTAGATTAGAATGTTCATGTGAAATATAAACAAAGGTTTTCTTACGAACATAGAATTTTTTGTAGTTGTATACTCGGAGATCTTGTAATAAAAAGATGATTTCACTCGTTACATGTGATTATGAAAAATCATGAAACCAAGAGTTAAGGTTTCTTTTTTTTTTTCCTTTTTTTTTTGACGCGAAGATATTTAAAAAGAGACTCCTCGAGTTTATGCAAAATCCGGCCATTTTTTTTTGGTTACCTCATTTCATGCTATTTCTTTGTGTAAAAAATTATTTTAATTTTTTTTCTTGTTATTGTTATTTTTATGTTTTATTATGTTATCAAAAGAAATTAAGAAGAAGTGCTTTTGTTTTCTTTATTTTAATATTTGTCCTTTAAAATATCACATGTACTTCATATTGAAATGCGTGATCTGATATTTCATTTTAATGTTGTTTATATTGTATGATATAACCATATTTATCAAAATGAAATATTTTTATAACCATGAAATTTTTCTTGTGTTGTTATCACATAATAAACGATTTTTTGCTGTCAGATTATCTGCTTAGAGTTATCTTTCTTGCACTATTTACGCGACTTTCTACATGTAGCTAGAGCACAATTTGATTACATACATTGATGATGTTAGATTAAACATAGTATGCTTGTATTTAAAGGTAACAAGGGTGAAGGTCACACAAAAAAGGAGGGGGTGGTATAATGGGCAATGTTCATCGCAACACACATTGTTTTAATTTGGAACAAAAATGTTCTATGACATATTTGGGGAAAAAATGTTATGGTGGTATGCATGGAGTGTTCTTTAGACGCAGATATTTCGACCATTATTCCAGAACAAATCCTTGACGAAGTATGAAACATTTAATTAAAAATGTATAAACTAAAATATTTTAAAATCGAAAAAGTATCCAGAACGGCTTTGATATGTCTCACTTTTGCGCTTACTCTCTCGATGATTTGTCTCTTTTCTTTTACCAGCTTCTTCCGATTTTCGTCTTTGAATTGGATGACGGAATCTGCGTACTGGATACACTCCTCGACTTCATCTACAAGCTTATCAATGTTGATCCCGAGGTCTTTGCCAATGTCCACTTCTTTCACATCCTTCACGTTTCCACATTTTCGGTGATCCAATGCAACGCAGGTCACACACACGAGACAAGCATGGTCCACACAAAACAGATCTAAGTCTTTTTCTGTATGCAATGAACAAGTACTGGTACCCTCTTCGTCGTACAGGTGTTCGGGTTTCAATGAAAAAATGTCAACAATATTGTGATCTTTCAACAGTTTCATGCTTCTGTGGTGGTCAATGCAGAATGCACATAACCCTTCTTGACAATTCACACACCAATGCGAAGCAGCTTTGAGAGCCTCACCCTTTCCCTGGCAGGGTTTGCAAAATCTCACCTGAAATGTCTTGTCCATAAAAGACCTGCTAGTTAAAGGACGAGGGGAAAGCTGGAGATTTGCGTTTGGAATCTGCAAAGTGTTGCGAGCACTTCGAGAACTTGGCAGACCAGTTGCTAACCTTGAGCTTCTTCGAGACAAATCTTGCAGGACGAAAGAAGAATATCCCTGTGATCTTTGAAACAGTGGAGCTGTCGAAAAAGTATCCTCCAGCTGGGGGATGGGCTCCCGGCAGACTGGACACGGTACTTCGATATCCGGAAGTTTTCCGTTTTGCGAAAATCCGGTAAAGTATGCTTTAATGCACGATTCGCAAAATATATGCGAACATGGCAAGGTACTAGGTCTCTTCAACCCTTCTTCGCACAAAGGACAAACTAGCAGCAGATTTCTCCCCGAATCGGTGAAGAGGGAGGAAGACATTGGTAACACAGGGTATAATTATATTAAGTCCATGGGAAAAAGTAACGAAAATTTCAAAGTACGGATATTGGTCTGTAGGTGGTTTTAACAAAAAGGTTCACTGTAGAAAGAAATCATTTTTTAGAACTTTAATCTTTTTTATTTTAAATGACAGTGTTACAAATCATGCGGTTTAATGAGCATGTACAAATAGAAGTTTAAATACAAGACGCATTGTAATACAACTGCACGGCCTTTTATGTCATGGGCGGTTAAATGTATACAGTTTGGTGGGAAGTTCTAATTAAATTGAGAACATGATAGAATATGCAAATATTTTAATCATTTAAAAGTACTAGTCAACCCAATCGACATTGGAAAGCTTAAAAAAAATAAAAATTCTAAATTACACACATACATTGTCAATATATTAATAATTTATACCCTAGTAATAAGAAAAAAGAATCTATATCATGTTCAAAAAAAATTTATCGGATTTATTTCCTTGTCTACTCTACTTCCTATTTCGTGATGACCATATTTATTTTGACCAATAGAATGATAAATCATTACACAATAATTTATTCCCATAGATTACAAACTGTACAACCGGTATATCTACATATGTAGATCTTTACATTTGATTCTCTGTCTCTGTCTCTCTTTCTCTCTCTCTCTCTCTCTCTCTCTCTCTCTCTCTCTCTCTCTCTCTCTGATATCCGTCATTCATGGATTTGATTTAGCGCTCATTAATTGGTAAACCTACTTCTCAACATGTGGTATACGCGTTGACATTAGGTCAACATTCGTTTCTTGTCATTATTGTCAAAACTTTCCAAAATACGCAGCTGTTTAGGTTTTACCCGACAAAGCCAGTTAAAAATTCAATATAACGTGTATAATTGATAGTACGATAGTCGTAATTAATTCCACATGCTTTTGAAGTCAAGTTCAACATGAACCGTCATCTATGCGAAATGGTTTAGCTCGTGATAATGTGTGAAAAAATATTTAACATGAATAATTTGTTGAAGCGTGTTTCTAGAATTAAATTGATTCTTCGAATTGTCATGGAAGCATTCTCAGTAAAAAAAAATTTTGATTCAGGAAATTACTTCTGACGAATTTTGTTATATTCTGAAATGTAAGGAACTAACGAAAGAAATATCTAGATGCAAAATATACTGTACATCATGGAATGCTATCCAGAACTAATGTCAAATACAAACTACATACATGTAACATTAGCAATCTTTGATAAATATAAAATATATCGGTATGATATAGCTGGATAGCCTTTTACCCATACCTATCAAGCCTTTCCCCATTTTAACACACTTTGACGAAAGTGTTTAGCTATTCAAGATTACAAAGTATTCTTAGAAATGTAAAGTAATAATATTATGTTATGTTTCTCGTATATTTTATATGGTTTAAGTAAATACATGTAAATTGAATTAAAAAAATATAAATATATCTAGTGTCTACACATGTAAAATGCTCTTTAAATTCTTGACGATTATCCATTATACTTGATTGATGAATAAGGCACGTGACATCGAAGGTAGGGAGTTGTCCATCCTTCCAATTTTGCTAAAGCAAAGTGCATTCCCCCAGTTACCTATATACGAAGAAACACCTCTTCAGATCTAGGATCATAAGGTCTCATGGAAAGAGCTGAAATAAATCATTTTTAGCTTTTTTATGGTTGTCTCCTTTAAAATAGATACAAAGTGCATGTAAATTGATGGATAAAGATATTGTGTAGATAGAAAAGGTGTGAGATAGATAGATAGATAGATAGAAAGATAGATAGATAGATAGATAGATAGATAGATAGATAGATAGATAGATAGATAGATAGATAGATAGATAGAATGAATGTAAACTTCTTGACCGTTATATTTTAAGAGTCTGATTATTAAATAAATAGAAAACCTTAAAGATTATTAAGTTTTCTTTTATTTATGCATTAAGATCAGCCGCAAATAGTTTTCGTTTATAGATACCATTAATATTGTCAGCATCGGTCGGGTTTAATATTTAAATTTTGAATCTTGTTTAGATTATATGCATGGGGTTACCGCGTGTGTCTTCATTGATGGCACACTGAGAGGAAATTTAGTAACATCTTTTTTCGTCACCGCTTCATTTCAAATATATATTTGATCTCCTAAATTGTACATCTTTTAAAATGAAAACTTATTATGCATTCGACACTCAAAATGTATGAAAAATTAACTTGAAATCTGTCTTCAAATGATTTTGTAATCCCACAAACTTATAAAACAGCGGGAAATGTTGTAATTAGCTCGTTGGGAGAAAATTCTTAAAATAATTTAATTTAAAACGTATATTTTCAATAATTCTACGTACAAGTACGTGAAAAATTAGGTATTAAAAATAAACTTGGTGTTTGAAATTAAAAAAAAGATGCGCAGGTAATTGTGTGGTTTGTAGATCGACGCATTTTGTTTTATTGCAGGAAGGAATTAAAAATGTTGATATCTTGTTGTAAGCGCAGTAGCCGAGGGTATGCTGACTTCACTAACCACTCAACAGAAGGAATTAGCTCGTCCCTTCGGACAAGATATTAAGATCTCACGGGGTGCTGGTGCCCCATTCGACGTGTCCCTCTTTAAGAATTAAAACTTCAAAAGATTAAAATGGTGGATTAACGTAAAGGGGGCGTCTTAACCGCATGCAATTATAGGAAAGAGACCAAAATCTTTAATCTTCTAAACTGTGGGATCCGCCATTAATTCATTATTTATCAAAAAGTCATATTTTTTGTGGTAAGTAGTTGCATCACTTCTTGTTTAATAGCGATAGAAGTTCTGTTTTCATAATTAAAGGAAAAGCAAACTCTAATCAAGTTGTCAATCTACTGAAAACTTATCTCTACGAAATCTGGCGTTCTTACGATGTTAGCAGACGACAGCTAATAAAGATAGTCGGAAGTCCAATTAATCCGCATTTTAAAACAACAAAAACTCATGAAATTAATCATATCAGAAAATTGTTTACATAATGTTTTCGTCTACTAAATGGTCATTTCAGAGATAACCAGAAATTGGTCTTGCGACAATCACAAGTAATTTATTCAAGTTGACCAAAGACGATAATGCAGCTCGCAAGAAGTGTTATGACATCTTCATCTGTGCGGAAAATCGTCTTGATCCCGGTAATTCCAACATTAAAAGACTATTATTATGATATGAATTACCCCGTCCATCTATCGTATAATTAATCACAAAAGTTACGGCAAATTATAGAGATAGAAGATTTCTCATTAACTGTCCACAATCGGGCTGCCATTTTCCAATTAATTCTGCGGATATGACGATTTTTCCTTTTCGTCACTTTTTGCAACGTTGGTCGTTTTTGCCAATCTATGCTAATTTGTCCCTTCGAAATGACGATAAGGAGGCATGGAGAAATCCGAGTTATGATAAAGAAACAAAACGCTGTTTTCTATATTGCAATAAAATCATGAAGTTCTGCCTGGATATTAAATTTATTTGGGTTTTAATGTTTATCTCTGAAGATTTAGGCGTTATTCCAGCGTCTTTTCTTGTCTTAGTGTCGAGATCAAGAAAGATCAACTGATTTCTTTCTCCTTCTCTCTCTATCTGGCGCTTCAAACCACACCGTATATGTTGCTATCAAACCGAACAGTACTGAAGCCTAGTAAAATTTTGAAATTTAGAAAAATCTGTTCGGAAAACACCCTCTTAATTTATCAGACTTCCTGGTCAATCGGCCAAGATGAATTCGGTGGGTAATGGAATGTTGCTCCCCCATACTCCAGATGGGTGTCCGGTGTCCCCATCAAAGATTAAGACAGAAAAATTGAGCGAGATGGACAAGAGATATGAAAATCTGGCCTCAGCGCCCAACGCCGTCTTTAAAGGTATGTTATACATGGAGTCTTCTTTATCTGAAATTATTAATCAAAGTAAGTTTTCATATATATTTTATATTTCATTTCAAATTTTTAATCAAAGTAAGATTTTCATACATCATTTTTGACCCTTGTATAAAACAAGACGACGATTAATGCGAATATCAATTTTTCAGTTTGAAACGCAGTAATATCGGTATTTTTCTTCATCTTTTGTTTACCTATATAAAGAAATGTGTAGCAAATGGGATTCCTTTCTTTAATACAGAGATGCAACTGATTTAAAACAAAACGACAAATGCAGAATTAAATAATTTTATAGCTTCCGTTGTTTTTCTCTTTTCAAATATTTTTTTTTAGAACAAAGCATAAAAGCTTAAGCCATAAAAAAAAAAATGTTATGGTTGAAATTTGAATACAAAAAGAAAAACTGCAATTAGATTTCTTTAGATATTTCAAACAGATTATCAAGAATCGGGTCTTTTTGTTCGCCGAGGAACAACAAAGCTTGACAGAAACATTTTGTATCTGCATAATCACTCGTGTTTGGGGACCAGCGTTATTCTAATTTTCTTGTTATCCTCTTGAAACTGTCTCGGGCCCATCTGCTGCGATCATCGCATTCAAATACCGATCTCATTAGGGACCGGCGATTCTTTCAGTTAATGATCGTAAGGGCGATGAGATCGCAATTCGCCGTTGTTTTGATTTGTAAACAAGATTTTAATTTTGGTGGAAAAAGATGTTAGTTATGAAAATATGTTACTTTTGTATGTTTTATTTTTTTTATTAGAGTGAACAAAATTAACACTTTAAATAGTGTTCTTTTTTATCGCTGCTTTAGACTATTGAATATTATTTGGTAAATTCTTGATTGACTATTTAGATTGTTTTTTATATCACCAAGAGTGAATAAAATCTGTTAGTAAGGTATTTCTGATATGGGTTGGTAGCTTTGGTAGAGTTAATCTTTCTGTCTGGTTTCACAGGATATTTTCCATTTATAAATTGATTAACTAAGTATGCAACGCATTTAATTTTAAATCTCATGATAGCTTTTCAGTCATGCATATGAATTCAATAATGATTCTATAGTATGTTTTAATGACAAAATAAATAAATAAATATAATATATTGTCTTGATACGATTTTTAAAAATCTAACACAGAACCCAAATTATTGTTTTATTATTAATGGTTGATTTTTTTTTTACCCCAAAACTATTAGTAATGATTAAACTTTGATGAACGATTTAAAAAAAAAATGACTGAGTTAGTCTAATTTATCACATCTGAGGTTATTGATATGTTGATCTGCAATAATGAGATCCCAGCTTCTCAATAAGAAACCGTTACACCGGTCTTTATAAAGAGATCCGTCTCTTAAGTCATAAACAAGATTTATTTGCAACACGGGTGACAAATTATTTGTCTAAAATAATCATTTAATCAAAAGAAGCCGAGCCGAGAGCAACCGCATGGGACGACATATTGTCTAAAGTTTTGATGATTTTTCTCGGCTACTCCATAAATTGAAATCAGGTTTCGGATTTTATTATCCGCAATTAAAGCGCCAAATGATCCCGATCATCACTTATCCTGCTGGCAGCCTAATTCCGGTCCGGACAATTGATAGGCATGTAACAGGCGAAATGATTGGCTATTAGCATACAAATGTCTTATCGAATGTCCAGTAACGATCCCGAACAGGATGGAACAATTGATGTTTATATTTATTGGCTGTTGACAAAGACAAGAAATTTTTCTTCATTTAGGATGTATAGAATTTTCTTTGCCTGGCTTTCTTCATAAAAGAGGGCAATAATTCTCCTCACCAATAAAGAGTCTCTTTTTGTTTGTCGCACATGCTTGCACTTTTCCGAAGAATATTATGAAGTCTTGGCTCCTGGCCACCCTTCATATCATTCTATCTACAGCACTTAATTATCTCACAGAATAGATGACGTCATTCCGATCGTGGAACTGGTTTTATGTGAATATAAACAGTTACTTTTATTAAAGAAATTCGTCTTTTTCTGGATTGTTTTTATAAATTCTTTATTTTTGTACACTTGTAAAAATTCAAAGGTTTTTTTCCCACAAACCCATACATACATTAGTTTATTAGTAAGTACATGTAGAAAGTTCAAATATGAAGATAATTCAATAAGAGTATAACCGGATGAATAATGGATAATATTATTGTTTTAGTTATTTTTTAAAGTTTCAATTTTGTATCTGTTAAAGTTGTAAGAAAATACTACTGTTTTTGAAACAGACGAATGGTGCGTTCGTTTTTCCGTCGGTCTGTAAGGAAATGTGACTGTGGTTCGACATCATCATAGGAACGTTATAAATGACCTATTTACCAACACGTTGTTCAGTTTTTGAACTTTTTCATGTTTCGATTATTGCGGGTACCTCGGAGATCGTGTATAATATTTATCAAATAATTTCATAATGTTTGTCTGCAAATTGGTGTCTTCATCAAAACATATTTCTAGTGTTGTCTCTTACATGACGGAATTCGTCGTACATCAAAAGGAAACTTATAAAATTTTATCAGGAAATCTTAGTTCTGTTGACAAAAGGCAGGTGTTGATATAAAAACATAATAATTTGATATTTGTCTGAAGTGAACCCCGCAACCAGTAGAGGTTATATGAGGGTATAATATTGTGTACGTGGATTACGGAAGAACGACATTTAGTGCAAGATGAAAAAACATCAAAGCAGATTCGACTAAATGCTAATCGAAATAATAATAACGTTTTCTAATGTTATGATACACGTGTATATAAGTTTTTGAAATAAAAATAAATTTTGTTTTAATTAACAATTTAAACCAAACATGATTTATTAAACCCAAACAGAGAGAGAGAGAGAGAGAGAGAGAGAGAGAGAGAGAGAGAGAGAGAGAGAGAGAGAGAGACTTTCTCACTTTGTTAGCAATTTCTGTGCAATAGATTTACAATTGAAAATGTACATATATTTTAACTTAAGGGTTGCCATCAAAATTCAAACATAAAGGGTATATAGCGAAATTGTTTTTGACAAGAAATTTTAGGAGTACAAATGTGACTTGTCCTGAAGAAAGCTTGATACTAGTATCAGATAACACAGAAAACCTTCAGTTTGAATTAAAAGCAAGCGCACTTTATAATCGCTTTCGAGATTATTGTATTCCATCTAATAGAAACACAAATTTCGACTATGGAGGGAAAATAAACAAAGTATGATATTTCATCTAAGAAATTATTAAAAAGACGATTGGGGATCTCACAATTTCAAAGTACGTAGGATTATCAATTACAATCTGATGAAAGATATCGTACCGAATTGATTAGATATTCGCCGAATCGCTAACAGATTTTTATTACTTCATATCCTTATGAAATTGAACTGCATCTTTCATTTCTATACCTATAGGTTTTCAATGAAGATATATATAGTTTGTTCCCCTTGCCCCCTTTAAACAAAATCCCCTTCTCTCTTTGAGGTAGAACGATATCGCCCCTTCCCTGTTAGAGGTCCGCCATTAAACGTTCCAAATTTCCTCCGACGTCTGCTGACGATTTCTCGTTAATGTATAATGAACGGAAACCTCAAGCGTATGCAAACTCAATTTCCCGGCGTAAGCCGGGGGTATTAAGATCTTATGTCCAAGCGAACAATTTCATCATGCGAGGGATTACTTCCCATCTTCTGCAACAAATATAATGGCAATATATTCTGATTCCTCGGAAAAATGGGTTTTCTCGGATGTCGTACACTACAATACGTGGTTGTTCTTGCGTTATAGACCAAGCTTTGTTTCCAATCTCAACTGAGCTTAAAACGGCTACAAGTTTGCACCTCTAATATCTTAATTTTTCCTACGATTTGATGACAGTAATTGAAAGAAACGACAATTTTCCCTATAGGTTCTGTCGTTGACCAAAATTTCTTCATACTTATCTGAAAATCTAAGAAAAGCTAAGAGGGATTCCGAGGGCTCTTGAAGATGGCAAGTATCAGATCCACTTCAAGCTACATAGTACATTCGGAATCCCTGAGCGTCAAAAAGGATTCGCTTAGAATCCCTTGAACGATTCCAGGGATCTTTTTCAATTACTTAAGCATGCTTTTGAGTATCTCACGATTTGTTAGTTTGCGAGTTAACAAGCCTCTCTGTTGACTGGTTTCTCTTTAGTAAACAATGCCAGACTATATTAGCTTGACCCGAGCTCAAAATACACTGATTTTATATTAAAGTTCGTCTTTGTTTTAACCTTAAAAAGTCGCACCTTGATTAGGGAAATAAACATAAAGAGCTAATATAACGTTATGAAGGTCTAATATTATGACACCAAAATTCCTATTTGGTTGCAAAATTGCCAATTCACTCCAATATATCTTAATATTGTGCTTCCGACATCGAAAATCCATGTAAAGTGTTCAACGATATCCAAAGTAAATCTTACATCCTTTGGCATACTAATTCTTCGAAGAACTTGCGGACATTTTTGCGTTGACCAAAATATGCAACCATTTTTGTGTCAATATTATCCTGGAAAATTACAATGTATTATCAGAAAAATTCTATTTAGTTGTATGATAAAAAGAACTGACATTTTAATTCGCTAATCCGTAGATTGACACTTATATGGTGACTCTGTTTACCCAAACCATGATTTAATGTTTTCACTTTAATAAAACATACGCGTTATTGTAAATTGGGACTATTTCTTATCACCTGACAAGTTTTATTGGTTGCTACTCAAGTCAAAACTGGTACCCCCCTCCACGCGTCGGTTTTGTTTCAGTATCAGTCTCGGGAGATTTATCGTGGACATATCAATTTACTGGCCACGTAAAAAGTATTAACAAATAAAGACCTCTTTTGGAAATGAAGTGCATAGATATGTTTCGAAATTGAACGAGGGCGAGGAACTAGTTTATATGTATTTATCAAGGGTGAAGCTCCGATATTTTCTAATTTATCTCTGCCAAAGGGTCACCAGTTCTGATATTACAGATTTTGGTTAAATATATGAAATATCGGATGTCGCCAATAAAGAGAGCTTATAAGATGGAAATATTAAATTTAAGAACATATCGAAATATATATACATGAATTTCTCACGGCATGAACATATTTGTAAACAGAATTCGTATTGCTAAGATTATAATTATACATGTACATGTAATACTGTTGAAATGTAGAAATCACGTTAAAATATGACGAACACAACGGGTTTGATATCCCTTGCTTTACATTTAGATACTCTTGATATCATGAAATCATTTCATAATTTTAACATTGGATTTTAATGAAGATGTTTATTCAATTTATTCAAAATCAGTCGTGTGTTGTTCATCTTTCTGAAAACTTTTTTTAATGTATATGTTGATATTTTTACATTAATTTGATCTAATCCTTTTCTTAAAGTAAATTTCAACGATTAAAATGACATCAACAACATTGTATCATTTCATTGAAACTGCAAATGTATAATGTTTTGCAAAGGAAATAATACGTGAATATGAATGAATGTTCGAGCAATAATGTTTCGGGGGTATAAAAAATATATTTTAAAAAATTACTAAAAACCTATAAATGTACATGTACTCAATAAAGAAAATCAGTAAATGATATAATTAAAGGTTTCTCTTTAGGCCAATACTAACTAGTTTACCAAAAAATATACCAAGACTTAATAATGGGTACTTTCGACAATAACCCGTAGTGCTGCATTTTGCAAAATCTTGCCAATCTGCAATATGTTTGTTGCAACAATTTAGATATTTATTAATTTGATTTGATACAAAGTCTTTTAAAAATAAAAAAAATATATCCTTCTGTCAAACAGTTACATTATTGTTTTTTTTTAAACTTATGTCGAAAAGAATATAAACAGAACAAATGACATTTTTTTTGACTGTGCATCTTTGTGAATTCAAGTTTCTTGACTTAAGAAATTTTTGTTACCTTTCATTTATTTCTTTTAAATTTAATTATGATACGGATATTCATTTTCATGCTAAAATAGATAATTGATTATTCAATGTATTAAGTTTCACACTGAAGAAAAAAAAAATTGGACAATAGTTTATATTATAAAGACAAAAATGCCAATGCAACAAAAATCGAAGATACACATATGTTGCCGAGCTGTAGAAAAAAAATCTATCTCGTAAATATAGCACAAATAAAAAAGATGTGTAAACTAGAGGTGATTATTTGACATGTTACTTCTAGACATATAAAGATGCATGAAAAAAAAACACCGATACTTCTACTGGCTAGTAACACACACTAGTCAAATTCCTAGAGAAAGTTCATAATAGAATAAAAAAATGAAACAAAAATGAAACCGCTTCCAAAACAGGCATACTAAACTAAGTATTTTCGAACTTTTTTTTTGGTGTTTTCAATTTATAAAAAAACAATTTCAAAAAATGAACGAATTTTAAATAAAACAATCCGGTTTCAATCGATAAAACATCTTGCTGAAAATCTTCCAAACTTTGCCCGATAAGTCCTTTCTAAACACTGGCTTGAACGGCATTCATATAATCCCGCTAAAACAAGCAAAACAAATCCATGCAAAATTCTTTCGAAGTATTTTTCATTTCTTGCTAAGTCTGTAAAGGAAAATCTTTTCTGGTTGGTGGAATTAAAAATAAAAATGAAACTCGACTATCAATATAAATCTTAAAACTCATTTGGCTTTGAAAATAACCAATAAAATTTTATTTAAAAAAAAGGAAAAATATATAAAATGTGAAATAAAATAATCATTGCTGGCAAAAGTAGGTTGCTTTTGGTAATGAGTCTTTAAATGATATATTGTTTGACAATTTTTAGCATGCGTGTTGCAACAAAAAAAAACCTGTCTGACTACAAAACTGTTAGTTTCATGTTTTTCACAAATATTGCATGTCACTCTTCGGGAAAGATGTTGCTTGTGTAGGTAAAAAATTATAACCAGAGAAAATTTTGAGAGACAATCTGGTACCCCCCCCCCCAACTTTCTCCCAGAGAGCTACAGTGTTATGAAAATCAATCACAAATATAGATATTTATATTGTAAACAAAAATTTTTAAAAATAATAATAATTTCTAACATTAGATTATCATGTTGAAATTGAGAAATATATAAACTCTGTTTCAAGTCACAACTGTTAAACTTAGCTTAAAATCTTTATTGAAAAGACTGTTTCACTAGTACCTGATCATACATATCTATAAAGGAAGTTTGAATTTAAAAATAACATTTGAAATATTCTGGTAGTCGAAATTGCAAGCATAAAGAAGAAAAACAAGAAGAATTTTCTTTCCGTTAAAATGTATGTTGAATTAATGATGAAAACCATTCCATTAAACAACTCAGTCGGGAAACCGAAAATTGAATTAAGAATCTTTTTGAAAGGAGTGAAAAACTAATACTTCATCTTTTTTATAAATAAGAAAGTTTAATATATCAGAATTATGAAGTGTAAAAGACGGCCTCCCAAGAGATTTATTTACTCTCACATTTTTTCATCTGTAGATTGATAAAACATGTTATGCGTCAAAATTTTTAATTTGAGCAATATTGCAAAACAGGTCCATTAATACTTAAATAGAGAATACGAGAAAAAAATAATAACTATGCACCGACGCTAATGAAAATATGATTAAAACTTAAAGGTAAAAGAAAATGAGGAGAGGAGGATAATTACCTCCGAGCTAATTAGAAAGATAAATTGTATCATTTCAAGAAACCGAATAAATTTTAAGGCTTCCAGCATAGATAAAAGAGGCTTGCTTAATTCTGTGCTGATTTTGGAAGTATTTCCCGGAGACTCGCTTCGGCGGCTCGCCACGCGACTTGGGGAGGAATTTCTTGATGCTACGGTCGGTCCCAGTCTCAATAATCGGTTATTAAGTGAGCTCGCGGTGTGATATTGCACGCGCCCGCTTATTCCCGCTGTTTCGTCGTCTCCGCAATTTTAACTGAGGGGGAGAAACAAATATCATTTGTGTTGCATTAGACATTAGCTAACATAACGGAACCTCTGTTTTTTATGACCAAAGATATTTTTGGTAATTTTAAACTAACCTCAAAGATTTCATTTACATTCCTACGTATATAAGACTTGTTATTGTGATCAACTAGTTACAGATGCAATCAAAGAAATAGGTTTCATAAGATTCAATAAACTCCAAATGTTTTGGATACTTTTGGAAAAATCAAGAAAAACCCAAACAAGAATATCTTTTGCGTACAAGTAAAACTGCATGTCCATCGAAAATGTGAGACATTTGTTCGATGTCATTTTCAAGCAATTAATTCCGACTTATGCAGATTTCCTGAGCCCCGTCACAATGCAGTCGATTTCACTAAGCACACAATGCTCGTGAAAGTAAGGCCTGTTTGGGTCAAAGTTAAAATAATGAAACGCGACGACATATTTCTCAATGACTCGCACTGGACACATTACGAATCCGTTATGCTGGCCCCCCGTCCCATTAAAGAGCGATTAGCATCCTCTGACGTATTCTTCAAACGATCGGAACCTCTCAAGACTCATGTATCGGAACAGATGAGGACACTCGAAAAGTAACGGTATTATGCAAATACGGCTGTTTGATAACAAAGGACACCCTTAATGGTCTGCCCTTTTTCAACTACTTGCAATTAATATTTTAAAAATTGACAAAATGAATTACCTCCCTTAGTACGCTGTAAAATTTAATGTAATTTATTGATCGTTGAATTTATTGATCTATTGACTTGAAGTTGTAAAATAATAGGAGGAAGATTTTTTGACTTGCTTTAATTGATTCCAGATGAACACTTTCTGAGGAAAATTAAGGTCTTCAGCATGTTTAGAATGATAACTTGGAGAATTTTTTCTCTACAAATTGCTATGTACATTTCAAAAACAGACAAAGAGACTGGTTTAGTCATAAAAGGTATAAATTGTCTTAAAAACCTTTTTGCTCTTTTACAAGCAAAACCCATTCAAAATTCACAATGATAAACTTCTGATTGCACGCATCATATCGACGAACGTTTGCACTTTTCAGTATGCAATGTAGCGAAACGAACACTGAACGTTTGGGCAGGCTAGCTCGTGCCGATTGGTGTGAGATGTATTTAATCCTTTAAATTTACCTTAATCCTAAGATGATGTTCAAATAAGAGAGCGCGACAGAAGCAAATACAGGTAGGATTATGATCCGAATTATTTCAATTCCTTGTTTCATGCCTTTTTACGGCTGTCGTGTGGAATCTGTGTAAGCTGCATGATGGCTCTATTGGAAAGTTCTCGAGTCATCTGAGATTTTGTCAAGCGCTAAAATTATTTTTGTTTCTTGTTTGCTTATTTGTTTTCTTCTTTGTTACTCTGTCTTTCTTTTTTTTTTTTGTCATTTGCAATTAGAATATTTTTTTTCTAAGACATCATGTAAACAAAATTGTTGTTGGTAGTGATCTCTGTCGAAGAATCTTTTTTTATAACTTTTTGCAAAGCTTATACTTTTTTCCAAAAAAAAAAAAAAAAAAAAAAAAAAAAAAACAAACTCATAATAGAAAAAAAAATTCTTAGCCAGGATGATATTTAAACCCGCATATTTAACTTAACCACTTTTACCTAACATGTTTTCAATCTCATAGCTTACTGGATTGTTTTGTCCCTGATGTAGGCCCAAGAAGAACCCAACCTTATTATGAAATAGCGTTATGATAAGGCATCATATTTCCTTTATACACTTTATGAAATATTCAGCTATTTATCAAACTTATGAAATTACCACAACGATTACTCGGATTTGCCAAGCCGAGTCACCTTTTGGTTATTGCATTTTTTTTTAAAAACTTTTTGAAAAAGATTTTTAAATCTTCGTTATGATTTCATATATATGGTATTTTTTAACAACGAAGCTTGCATATTTTCCACTTAAATCTTAATATTTGAATATTATGAATCTGATTTTAAGTAAGTTAAAAAACTGTGGAGAAGTCCTGTAGTTATATATTTTTTCTTATACTTATTTCTAAAATGTTGGATGTTTAATAATGCTTTGCAAATGCATTTTTCTCCTATTCCGTAAATATGAATTTTTTTTTTCCCATGAACTTTTTCATGTTAATACAACACTATGTTCGCCTTTTGTTTTGTATAATCATTTTAAGTGAAAAAAAAATTCTTCTCAATCTACATTTATGATAAAACTTTACCCATATCACAGTCCCTTCCAGGCATTTCGTTATTTTTTTCACATTACGTTATGAACTAACTGCTAATGCAAATTATGCAATTAACGCATCAGAAGGGTGGGATATTCTTTGTCCCCAAAGTCTTTTTTGGCATTGACAACTTTTCGAAATCGAAAAAAAAAAATCAACAAAAAGTATACATTTCTTTGCAAAGTTGTCACTTTTTGCGGTGAGGTGAAAAATATGTGCGTGTGTTGTTGCATAAGTTAAAGAAAAAGTCCAAGTGGTACCTGTGATCATATTAAAAAAATATTTGCCCCGTCCTAAACTTCAATAGCTTCACTTTTCCTTTGATAAATGTTGTTGTTTCGATCAATACATCAGAGGCGGGGACTATATGACTGTTCTGTCGACAACTCATAACCTCAACGGTTTCCTCAAAAATGTTGTTTCACGGACCAAGAGGGCAAAAAGTGCATTATCCACCCTTATAATTTCTAGACTGTGAAATTTTTCAATCGAGCTAAAACCTCCCAGTTTTATTTTTGTTTTGGCTCACAAGGGTACATTCTAAAGCTCATTGCCAACCATCAGTTTTGCCTTGAATTAAGTTCACTTAAAAGTTATAAAACGACAGTTTTCTCGCATGTCAATGTTCTATCAAGGATTGCAAACGGTTCACATTGTGTTTCTCCGAGGTTTTTTTTTTAAATGACCCGATTACCAAATTCTCCTTTGAATTTTTTTTTACTACCGAATACATTATGAACTGCTGAACCGAAAACGAGGCAAAAAACAGCAACTTGTGACAGGAGGAAGCAAGCGATTGTTAACACCTTGGGCTTTTTCCTTCCATGCAGATGATGTTTGTAACCGTATTCATAACTCTGATTATCAATGCCTGGTATGTCTGTTGTAAGTATAAGACTATGTTTCTTTTTTTTGTATAGAGCGTACATGTGTACCATCTTCGTCGTTTGGTGCTAGATGTACGTTGTACCAATAGTGGTCCACTTGTCGCGCTTTCTCAATTTTAGTTGAGGTGTTCCTGAATTAAGTAGATAAAACCAGCTTATAATGTATGCGTATTTTGTCTTCTTTTTTTCCCCTCTCTTTTTACCGAAGTTTCCTTCTTTCTCTAGCATAAAACTACAAGGAAAGTTTAATTTCTTTTTTTTTCCTTTCAAATTTACATTTCTGATTTTGTTAACTGATATTTAAAGAAGAATATACAGCTTACTTTTATGTGATGTGTTTTAGGGAGAAAGCAATCTGTTTATCAATGGGTTTTTTTATACCTTATAACCACTTGTTATAGATATCTTGTTTTAAAATGGACAGATATAACTGAAGATAATTATAAAAAATCACACGATTCGTCAAAATCATTCTCATTTATCTCTTAGAGGATAGATGTAAACGCTCTATACCTTATCCTTCACAAGTGTGTCTCCATATCAGCCTAAGAGCAAAATCGGGCAATAAAATAAAAATGTGAAAATCTATATACACGCACATCATTTATCAAATTTATACGCGTAAACTCTCTTAAAATATATTACCTTTCGAATGTATAATAATGGAACCGGTCCCGTGTGATTGTGTAAACAGCTGTATCCGAACCGTTGTAGTAACATCTTGTTTCGGAGGAACACAGATTGACAGGATTTGTAACAGTGGGATTTGGGCTTGTTTGAAACGAAGGAAACAAGTAGACCTTGCCCCCAGAGTGTTTGACCACTCCACATTACATAATGGCGTCTTAATGCATCTTAATGCACGTGTATGACTTTACGCCAATCAGTGTAAAAAAAATGGTGTCAGTAGTATTATCCTACCTCAGATTTTTAGAGAGTCCCTATAAGTGAACTTTTAAATATCTGACATATATGTATTTTGTTTTAGCAGTGGTTTTCTATATATAAATCAAAGCATACATTGAAATGCATTAGTATTCATTTGTATATTATAACCAGATTTTTATTATTGTTTTTTATCATCATTAAATATGTACTGTAATGCGAAAACGGCCAACTCCACACTTAAAACATTTTACCTACCTGTTTCATATATTTGAGTTAATATCAAAGATTATTTGTTGTCTTGGTCTTCTCAGTTTCATTTGAAGAAAAATGATTAACAACTATGATTTAAAAAAAAAATGAAAAACTGGAATTTATACACTCTCCTTTTTCTTTTTTAGATTTAATTTTATAAAAAAGTTCATGGAAAAATCTGAGATTTTATTTTCATTTTGGATTCAATTTTGTAACATTTTATAAACAAAAAGTTTATTCAACGGTGGCCCACATAATACAGATCCCTG